>WNYA01003390.1:0-25948 GCA_019512145.1 Engystomops pustulosus | reverse complement strand
GCTGCTTGTGTCATATTAAAGATATCTTCAATTCTATAGCACCTAGAGATGCGCTGCTTGTGTCATATTAAATATATCTTCAATTCTATAGCACCTAGAAACATGCTGCTTGTGTCATATGTTTTTTATAAAAGGCTGGAAGACATAACTCTCCATAACTAGTGTAATTGATGGAGGACTTAGGGAAGAAAACTCGACCACTTGATGTTTCTGTATTGTTCCCTACAGTAGGCCACAGGCAGGGGGAAGTGTTGGGTTACTCCATTGGTCCAATGGATACATTGGATTCCGCCTACACACATAGCTAAAGGGTTTCGGGTTCCTTATTGTTTATATGGGATCCAACTTGCTTTTTCTGATTGACAAACCCAATTAAAGAATTCTTGATGTAAATTTTGGTTCTTTTTTTCTTTTAAAATTTTACAGAACTTAAAATTTAAACAGCAGAGAACTCATATATAACATACAGGGGAGGGGCATTTTTATAAACTCCAGGTTCTAGTATTAGGAGGATAATTTTGTTGTAGGGAAATTTGATGAACAGCTCATCTATGGTTTGTGGTAGTTTTTTTCAATGTCCAAGAGCAGGGGCTCCTCAACTGAAAGCCTATTCCAAGGTTGCGAGGGGCCAGTACTGACTAAGGACTTGGGACACTTGTGGTTCTACGGCTTTAAAGAAGTCTCGCATTATGATGATCTCCCATAGTTGGTCGTTATCTCATTCACACTTCTTAGTAAGTGTTCGTAAACTAAATAGATTGGAGCCTGAATTTCCACCAAAGAAAATCCATCACCCTTGTGGCAAGGAGCACCGTGGTCTACTCTAAAATCCTGCGGTATTTGGAGCGTTCGTAGAGAGTCTGTTTACGGGTTATCATAACAAGTTATAAAATCCCCCATTTAAAAATCGGCCCCGCCACAAAACACTGCTTTTCCTGTACCATTACGTGAGGGGGTAAAGCTTATATCACGGCCTGGAAACGTAACGTTTATGACAGTTTTTAAAATTAAATGTTACTGCTCCAAAAAAAAAAAATAATATCCTGCCGTCACTGTTTAATTGTAATCTGAGGCAGAACAAGAGCAAAAAAAAACAGTGTGGAAGTTCCGGGGTGAGATCACCAGGATCTTTCTCTCTACACTTTCTAGAAAGGGGTGTTTTCTTGAAATGTTTTCCGCATGTCTACACAAAAAGGTAGATATTTCAATGGGCCGACCGGACTTACATATTCTTGTATAACCTAAGTAATGCTTGCTTCATATAACATGCCTCCCTCACGAGGACAAGCCCAGACCCCACCCAATGATCTTGGCCCACATGGTCCATGTCTGGCCTCTGTTTTACATCTTTTTCTCAAAAACATTTTGCAACAAATATCCACCACTCAATCTGGTTTTCAACTCCTATTTGGAAAATTAAATACCATATATCTACTCGAGTATAAGGCCTTAGTTTTTCAGGACAACAAACTAAAAGAAAATTTGCCTAGAAAACCACACAAAACCGGACCTTTATACTCTGCTACTGATAACGAAGGAAAAACATAAATCAAAACTCCAAACCTTTCGGCTTCCCCACTGCTGGCAATATACTGGGGCAGGTGGGGGCTTGGGCTATAATAGTGGACAGGGGTGCTGGTTATATACTGGGGCAGAGGGGCTGGTTGTATATCTACCTGGGGCAGGGGGCTGGCTTTAGTATCTAGGTGGGGGCAGGGGGCTGGCTATATACTGGAGCTGTTATATACTGGGGGGGGCAGGGGCTGCTATAATAACTGGGGGGCAGGGGGCTGGCATATCTGGGGCAGGGGGCTGGTTATATGACTGGGCAGGGGGGCTGGGGCTATATACTAGGCAGGGGGCGCTGGCTATATAAAACTGGGGGGGGGATATGGGGAGCTGGCAGGCTATATAGCTGGGGGGGCGTGTGTGGGCTATATACTATGGGGCAGGGGGTCCAAACAACTGGCTATATTGTACTGGGGATGCTGTGACCAGAGTGCATTTTCCCACCTTTGGCTTATACTTGACATGTCAGAATAGAGTTTTTTCACCAGGGGTTATTTGTTGTGCACCAGGTAAAAAAAGTAAGGGGGCCCTTGGCTGATACTCGAGTTAACAGTATTATTTTTGAGATGTCACACGAAACCACACAGGCACCTAACATTTAACTAAAATTTTTTTTATAACTATGATTTAAATTGTTTTTTTTCCCCAAAAATTTTAGAGAAAACTTGGTATCAGTGTGTGACAATTTTGAACCAGTGAATAATTAAAGATTTTTCTTTCCCTTAGCTTCCAATCATAATTACGACTTGATTATTTTTTTTCCCTTCTCTCAGGTTCTTCCTAAATTTATGACAATGTTCCGTCGCTCTCGTATCAGATTCCGACGCCGTCTCTTAATATACTTGGTTTTTCGACATCAGCCGTCCGGAGCGAAGCTCCTGATAGCGTTCTTAAGAAGTGTGTCTGAGCGTTCGAGAGACACGTTCTTCTAGATGGAGCTCAAACGTGTCGGAAAGAGGCAAAGACCCCATTTGGAGATTCTTCACTTCCTTTAGATTATCCGGTTTTTTGTCTACTCCGCTTTTACGTTAAACCCTTATTGCGTTAAAAAAAAAGAAAAAAGGGATTTGAGATTACGTGACTCCACATTTGGGAAAAAAACTTCATTCTGTATTCAACTTAATAAGTTTGGGTCATCAACACATCTCTCCATATGAGTATTTAATAACACTCACAAACAAAAAAACTTACCGTTCAGGGGCCGACCTTGCCTAGGGATTCAAGCATATCGAAGGTCATCAGTGATACTGCGACCTCTTCTGGGGCACATTTACCTTACCCATGGTCCTGTTGCGATTCCAGAGGAGCGCTTATCCAACGTAGGGGATTTCGGGTCTTCGGCGATTCACTAAGAGGGTCATGTCCGATGGTCCACCAGGTGTCGCTGCTGCGCCCAAGCTGGGCACCACGAGAGTTGTGGCTTCACATCCTATTCCTGGTATGCATGTGATGGTGTGTGTTCAATGTGTGTTCCATGTAAAAAAAATAGCGCAATTTTTCCGAAATATCTTTCGGGTTGTTTCCGACGGCCACGGCGCACGCCCGTTTTTTTCGTTGCATTGGCAATAGCCGGGCCCGCCCACGGATGGCCGACCTAACAAATATCCCAGATCGCTAAAAGTGCGGGCAAAAAAAACCTGGGAACAAATGTGGGCGGCAAAACTCTGGCAGTTTTTTAAAATTCGAAAAATCGCCATCCGGGGACCCTTAGTAAAAATGGGCCCCTATGTCTCCACTCAAAGGTCCTGTACGGGGACTGTAGTCCAGCAGGTAAGGAGGATCTTGGGCATCATGAAATTGACCCATTTCTTGGAATTGGTTTTCCACGATGGATCAAGTTGGGGCCCAGCTTCCACACTTGCGTTGTGCTTGCATGAACCCTGTTTTTTGTTAACGGGCACGCCGACTTCTGTTCCAAATGTGTTCCTTTTGTTTGTTTGAATATCTTTTATCCACTTTCCCACTTTTTCAAAAACATGATTCCATAATTGTTTGCAATATTAAAAGGGGAGTTGGGCCACTTTACCTAATGTTTTTCTTTACGCCGAGGAACGCCACCTTCTCCTCGTGGGGGGGGGTGTCAGGAATACGACACGAGTTAATTTGACCGATACATTAGTCTGTAGTAAACACAGGTTCTTGCTCCGTCGTCTTTTACAAGTCGGCCAGGAACATTCCGGTCCATTAAATGGGGCGCAGTTTAGTGGAGGTTCATTGTTGATATCTATTTCGTCCATTCGAGCCCTGGCAGGACTTAATCTGTATATTCATGAATATATCATGGCAGGTAGCGAATTGTTAACGATTGTTCCTGGGGCACAGTTAGACCACCAGATCCACATGTGTTAGTATCTAGAGTCATCGACCTTGGCGGCCAAAACAGGAGGGGCCGTCGTGTCACTTTTCGGGTCTGGCCAGGCTATAAACTTTTACCGAGGAACGCTCCCTGGTAGTTAGTTTTTTTTTTTAGTAAATTTTCCGAAATTTTCCCAAATCTAGGGCCCCCAAGTCTTTATAAGCTTAAAAAACTTTGAAAAGCACTAGGAAACCACAAGTTCCGAAAGCCGGACTGCTTCCAAACCCGGAACATTCTCGTTGTGTCCTTAATGTCAGCAATGTTCTCGATGGTCAGTCTGCTTTCATGTTTAAACTGTGAACCACGGCACCTCCACCTGCCGTTGTCCCGGCTTGTCAGCCAGATGATTGTGCCATTTCATACGTGTGTTGAACTGTTTTCTGGTAGTTCTAGTATAACTGCACTTTCCCCAGAGAAGTTCCAGTTAACCCATGTTAATTTTTTTTATTTTTAACCCACGTTTAAAACTTTCCTATTCAATTAAAATGTGAAAAGAAAAAAAACACCTAATATGTTTTAACTAAAATATATGTTAGAGGCAGATCTTTTATGATTGTTTGTTTTTTTAACTTGTGTTTTACGTTTTTAAGACTTCTAATCTTAAACAGTGGTTTAAAATTGTCTTTTTGTATTTTTTTTTTTTGTTCAGGTGGGAAAGGAGAAAGAAGAGGAAAGAAATCCAGGAATTTTGGTTGTTCAGCTTCCCTGGCCGAACGCCACCTTCTCCTCCGCCAACACCAAAAAATGGGCTGCTGGTTTGTGATTGTAAATTGATCCTGCGCCACAGGACCTCACGACGCTGTGGAAGGCTGTCGCAACCAATCACCAGGTGCAGACGCCGGGGTTTTATATTCTTACGATAGGTGTAGGTTTCATGCCAAGGGTTTTTGTAGTGGTATTTTTTTACTGTTTTTACTTAACCTTTTATCTTCAATTTTTGGTGCGTTTAGATTCGTTTTTTGTTTTTTTGAATTTAGCTTCTCCCACCGTGTCCCACGAGGATATTCTGAAATTACTCGAAACTGAACATACAATCTTAAACGTGATTTACATGCTTTGTGGGCGCTCTGGTATATAGTCGTTAAAGATTTTATCCGATATGTTATTCTAAACGCATTAGGGGCCTTCACCATAAGTCAGTCCTGACGGAAAGGTCTCCTACCTGCATATTTATCATCGCCTGGATTTCACGGGTGTTTGTTTAGCTTTGTGGCAAATCAGGGAAATGTGATCTAAGAAAACAACGGCGGCGCTTCATCTTGTGATTTTACATAAACCAGACAACAAGTACCATGTTATAGTGTTCATCTCATGGACTAAGGAGCGTTGACCGTGGCCCTGGATTACTTCCGCTTGTGGGTTACGAAAAAAATTAATTCCTAGTTGGTTGATATGGACGTTTGTCAATTTGTAAAATAAATAGGCCCATAGGGTCTATGCATAAGACCATAGAAATTACAAGATTAATTGAAAATAAGTGTTTCCTCACCCAGTATTTAGCACACAATGATGTTCATCTTCTAATTTGTCCTCCTAATTTAAAAACGGGGATATCCGCCAATGGTTTCATGACATGGATCGGTAATTAAATATGAATGTATATTAATGGAAGTGTCTTAAAAAAAAACTGGCCGTTTAGGGCACGGATTTAGCTCCTAATTCAAATACCATGTTAAGGGTTTTTTTTTAATTTTTAGCTTTGTGCCGGCAAAGCGCTATAAAATTACTGTATTTTCGGTCGACGGGCGGGGTGGGGGGCTTTGGCTCCAAAAAAAATAAAAGAAGGAATAAGGAGAAAAAAAAAAACCACAGGTTTCTAGTGTTTAGAAGTAGTTTGGTTTGAATGGTCGATAGTGGGACCTTAAAGGGCTATCTTTAGATTATGGGCCATTTGTCAGTGCATGTTTTTTGATGGTGGAGAGCAGGGAACATGTTCGCTCGCCTTAGTTTATGTAGTCAGGCTATTAAGACCTTAATGCTCCTACACTGCATATCACTGCTGGCCCATATAAATAAGCATGGTTGGCAGCCGTGATCTCTGTAGTGGGCTTGAAGCTGTAACTTAGCAATGTTATGGTTCTATTCACCTGCTACGTTAGGGAGCTGCATACGACAGAGAGGAAAGACAACTGCTTTTGCCCAAAGGCATCCCAAAACATTCTGATCAGTCACCTGGTGAGGGGGGCTGCAAATCCGTAGGTGGATAGGATTACATGTCACTGGAGGATTCATCACTGATGAACCACAACACTACAACTTCCTCTAACTCATCCTTGTTCAGCACAATCATTTCGGCAGTCCCGGTGTTGACATCAACCTGCCTCTTTTTTGTTTCATCAGTAAGGGTTGGCGAATATGGCCAAGGCAATCGGAGCAGTCCAAACCCTCATCATAGAATGTTCGGCCCTTACAGTCTGGCATCAGGAGAACATGGCGTTGTATATACCGTCAAGGGAAGACACGAGTTTTCCACGTTGCCAAACCTGGCGTCGTTTGTGAGAATATAAAAAATCTAAGCAAAATCCTCACAAAACGGCGCCAATTTCATGTAATTAAAAAAACGCCAAAGTAACCAACAAAAGAATAAAGAAGAGTCTCACACATGGCCCCAAGCAGACCGGAACAACATGGAAGCCACGGGTTTCCACTACGGACTTGAGGAAAAGGACGAAAAGAGCCAAGAGGTTATGTGCAGAGGAATGTTGGTGAAAGACAAAAAGGGAGAAGGGGTGGCAAAATGCATACCCTGGGTTAGTAGGTTAACGTCAATGCTAGAGGGGGGGCGGACAAAGCACTGCGTGGAGTGTAATGAATGTGATTTGGGTTGAGTACTTGGGAAGGTCCCTGCCAACAGTTGCTAGAGGGGACTGTTGTAAAACCGAGAAGCTGCAGACTAAGGATTTTCCTTCAAATTTCGGGTTTGTAACCTTAAGGGATGCAGCATAGTTGACCGCGAGCAGATCCCCAGAGGAAGAAAGAAAGTTGGGGTACTTGGAAAGAAGTGACACCACAAAAAAAAAAATTGAAGAGATTGAAATGCGATGTTGATTTGGACGAAAGAGTAATGTGTTCTTCATCTGCTAGGAAACTATAAACAGACTGAACGTCTCAAATTGCCAAACGTGTTCCCTCACGTTTCCCCTTCCTTAGCACGTTTTTACCGCCAAACGTTCAAAACTCTTATTAAAGCTGTGAGCTTTCCAGTCGGCCGATTTGGGTTGTAGCAAGTTCTCCGAAGCACTCAATGTTCTTCGACAACACAGTTCTAAGGAGTTCTTCCTGGCAGAGGAAAAACGTCGCGATGAGGAATCCATTGTGATGCTCTACAGAATAAGAGGAGTCTTTTTCGGAAAGTTCTCGCCCCCCCCCCCCCCCCCCAAACTTTCCAAAAATTTCTTATTAAATCTTTCTTTGGCGCCACAAGCTATATATGTAGGGACCAAGGTAGTTCATGGTAACTTTTTGTGGTTTATATGACCATAGCTTTTTCAATGTAATAGGGTTTTATTCTCCGTTAAAGAAAGATAGGAAACAGTAGCTGTCTATTTTGGATACTGCTGACGGTGACGCCCAAGGCGACGAGACGCATCAATCCACGGATTTGGTAAAAAAAAAAAATTTAAAAAATTAATTGTGAAGTGGGGTTCGTTAGCCATGTTCTAAGGAGCTTGGTGACTTGATGCTACACCAGTTATCACCGTCTCCAAAAGGGTGTGGGTCTTGGGAAGTGGTTGCAAAAAAGTGAGCTATTGAGACAAGTTGACTGTCTAGAAAATCGTTTCAACTGTGGTTTGGTTCTTACGATATGTTTTTTTTCCCCCAAGATTTTTTATTTGTTGTATTACATAGAAAAATATTATATTCGACTATAGTGAATATCTCGGGTGAGCTTTAGTTAGGATTTCTGGCGGCCCATTGAAACGGCCACCTCTCCTTCCGTGTTTGAGCATTTTGCTTAAGGAGAAGGCTTTAGTGCTCACGTTCCTCACCGGGGAGATGCAGATTTAAGCCCAATTATATAGAGGCGCCGGCATTGTGTGGAATGTAGTCGTTCGAAGCTTTATTTTTCGAAGGGGGAGGCGAGTAACGCCGGTCTGGTCCACAAACTAAACACATTTAGAATTGTCACACGTCCCTGATTAGTACATATCTTGGCGCGGACTGTTTGCTGTTGTTGCGATGACCTTTGCAAAGCATTTTTCTCCATTAAATGGCTGTCACATTTATTTAGATGCTAGGCGGGAGGTGAGTCTGTGTTATGGACCACATTTTAAACACTTCTTGTTTCATGTTGTGTAGACAAGCTAGTCTGTGTCACATTCGTACACCAGGCAACGAGGAAAAGCCGAACATTCCCGCACATTAATTCCCAGAGGTGGAGGCCTCTACTGGAATTCCAACGATGGTTCTTACTCCAGTCTTTCTCCCGTGAGGTTCCCATAGCTAAGCATAGTGCAATATACTTGTTCACACAATGACGCCAGCGGAGCCTGCTCTTGGGGAAGATATTACACCAACGAATAAAAGTGCTACGACGGATCGTGGCTTACTCTGTATGATAAAAACATATGTCTTAAACAAGCACGGGCGATACGTACTATAACGGTCCTTTTAAAAATAGAACTGGGTACAGGCCGTCACCTGTGGATACCAGCGTTAACATTTTATTTTTTTTTTTTTCCGGTGTCAATAACCGCCACTCTTTGTCTGTACTGTTCTGTATGTTGATTGTAAATGTCTTGTGGCGTGTGGTATTTATTACATTTTATTTCCCTTTATGTAATAAAAGGCTTTCATTTAAGGTTCTATCATTTTCCAGTTGTCCGTTTTTCATTCAGTGTTTTGTTTTTTTGTTAATAACAAAAGAAACCATCAATCCTGGGATTATCGTGTCACCAGGCGATTCAGTGGGTCTTCCATCTAGAAGGCAGGGGAGGATGTATTGGTGGTAACGCCCACCTGACTCCTTGGGGCACGGTACTGTTCTGTTGTCCTGGCAGAACTGCCACCGGCAGGTGAACTGGGAGGTAGGTATAGGTTAATTACATGACAAAAAAAATCAGTCGGCTAGGTCAGTTTTGAGGGCACAGACATATTTATCACTTTGTGTGCGCTAAGCCCGCTCTAAGTTGTAGTAGTGCTAGTTGCGCCCTAATAAAATTCGGGAACACTGTTTGCCCAGAAATTATCACAAGAGCTCACAACCATCCTGTGACTAAGTATATGTGTCTGCCTCTTATTAAATCACTTTACTTTTTTAAAACAGGTTTAGGCGCCAATGTTAGATTCGGGCAGTTAACATGTGATCCTGCTAACAAGCTACCTCTCTGCTGTCTCTCCCACAGGCAGCCCAGAAATGAAGATAACACTCACAGGGGGCAGCCACCCAGGTGTGTGGACACCCTTGCACCAGTGACCTCCATCAGCAGCACCCAGGGTGTGTGACACCCAGCAACACACAGTGACCCTCACTCAGCAGTGGCTTCTCCTGGAGGGGGATCCCCCAGTGCTGGTAGCTCGCTGCACCCCCTGTAATTCTGCACAGTATCCCTCAGACACACTGGGTGATGACTGTGCAGAATTTACCCCATGGGGGGGGACCACTTGTTTGTAGTATCTGCAAATTCTGGCAAACTTCTGCAAACTTTCTCTTCTCTCTTTGCTGTAGGAAGCCAAGCGTTTTAGTTTTGCAGAATGTTTAGTTAGACAAAGGGAAGGTGAGATGGAGACTTGTAAAAATAAGTATGTCGTGCAGCTGTCACCTATTGGCTGTAATGTATCTCATGTGTTATCTATTATAGTTCCAAGTTCTGGCTGAGCTTTTGCTGCTAGAAGAAAAATAGGCTCTTGCTGCATAAGGGGGGCTCAGTGCTTTTCTTCTCAGATAACGGCCACCTTTTGGGCTGGAGTGTTTTTGCGGCCCGTTTTGGTGCCTAAATGGAAAAACGTTCAAGTGATGAAGATCATTAAGGCGGAAGCAAAATAGTGTCGATTAAGTAAGATTTAGATGAGAGGAGAGAAAGGAAAGGGGACAAAGACTCTGACGGCTTACGTTTTTGCCACCTAGGCGCGGATACCAGTAGTTTAGTTGGCGTCGTTTATCGCAAAAAAAAAAATGGGCAGCAAAATATTAAATCAAAAAACGTTGGCTGGCCTGATGAAAAGGCGCAAAAACAAAACAGGCAGGAAAAAAAATGGTGAGTGCAGTGGGGGGGGAATACATGTGGCCCTTTATGTATAGATCTTGGCTGGGTTTTCCTCCAGGAAAGTGAGAAGAGATCTTGGGGAAAATTTTGAAAAAAAATTTGACAATGTGTTTCAGGTTACGCGCCAGGGCCTTAGGTGGAAAAAACACTGGTCGTTGCTGCGCCCAGATTTATCAACCTTGATGATTGATTCTGGTGGCAGAGGTGTGGTCCTACATGAAAAAACCTTACTTTTAGTTGGATTCTAAAAAAACTGGGCAACCAGGGAATTTGGACACCGAGGATGATTTCCCACAAAGTAACGTCCTTTCTCGTTGCTGAGACCACTGGCATTTTCCCAAAGGACACGGCCCCCTTGGTCAGGACTAGACGGAGAAATAAGTTGCCAAAAAAAAAAAAAAAGAAAAGACAAAAAAGAAAAAAAAAAGGGTCTTATTGTTTGCTACTCTTAAAAAAAAAAAGCCGACTTGAGGAAATGCCGGTGTGTTGAAACGGTGAAACAGGCATTTTATGTTAGTTTTTTGGTGCAAAAAAACCACCAAAAAAAATTAGTTGTGTGCAAGTGCGGTTTTATAAATACCCTCTATGTAGAAGTTCCCTGCACCAGCTAATTTAAGGGAGGTCCCACATGAAAAAGGAAGCCTGGCCTTCTATTTTAAATCTACATCCACCAAAAAGAGAGTTTATGGGTTATTGTTTTTTAGACGGGCTCCTTGAGAGATCTTGCGATGGGAAGGTCTAAGACGGGCGTTCTTAAAATTTCATTTAGGGTGTGTAGTTTTTGTCCTGGATTGCAGTAAATTTCTACAAGTCCAATTTGTATCAATAGTTTAAAATTACCTTTTTGTTGTCTCAAAAGTCAACCAACTAGTAGAAAAACATTTTTTTAAATGTATCGTTGAATGGTCTTCCAGGCGGCCAAAAAATATTGATTATATGTCCAAGAGAATTGGATAACCTTAATATTCGCATTGGGGTGGAGTGTACTCCATCCAGGTCATCACCTCACACAGCAGCTGTTCTTGAGCAAAACATGGAATAGTAGAACGGAGCAGGCAAGCGCCTCAGTTATTCAGTTGTAGTGGCATGCAGTACCAGGTTACTGCAGAGGGATCAGCTCTTATTTACATAACATGGGAACTACGACTGCCAGGAACCACAGTTTGTAAGCCATGTTAGATAACGTTGCCTGTTTTTGTTTTAGTTCACTGGTCCAAGGGCTATATTCTTAAACTCAGGAGTCAAGTGAAGGGGGTGGTCATTTACCTAAGGGATGCCCCGTCAATTAAGGCGTATTTTTCCGGCCGTGTTACCCGAATATTTCCGATTTGTGCCGGATTTCCCCTGAAATTGGCCCCGGGGCGGATTTTGAGCGGGCACGCAATGGATTGTGGGCGATGCAATCAGCGGCGGGGTCAATGCAACGCACGACGGGAAAGCAATCCGGGGGCGGGCCGTGGCCGAATGAAAAACCCCGACGGAGCTGGGAATTCGGGAAAAAAAAAGAAAAAACAAAAACACCGCCCGCATTTAAAAACAAAAATCTGTTCGAGGAGGAGCTTTGCACCTTACCTTCACTCACCCCGGCTCGGTTGAAACTCCAGTTGCGTTCCGGACGCTTTTCCGAGCGCAGCGGTGCCAACCTGGGGGTGACGTCGCGAACTGGAACTACTTAAAAATTATCCGGCACAGGAAACGCACGGAATATCCAGCGCGCACATACAAGGTCTGAGACAAGTTGTACCGCTGGATCAGCGGGAATGGGTCGAGGTGGTTAATA
Source organism: Engystomops pustulosus (assembly GCA_019512145.1). Taxonomy (NCBI): domain Eukaryota; kingdom Metazoa; phylum Chordata; class Amphibia; order Anura; family Leptodactylidae; genus Engystomops; species Engystomops pustulosus. Next base: position 14,037 of record WNYA01003390.1, on the reverse strand, counting down.
AATCTGCACCAAGATCTTATTCATTACTTAAGGTTGACATTGACATCTTCGGGCGCTGAGTGGCACGCTGTGTGTTTAGATAGGGGGTTGTATACCGGACGAAAATCGTGCAGGGAGCATGGTTTGGAGTTGCTGACCAAAAAGACACAAGGATCACAGCATCATTGTAATTACAGAGGGAGTCTGAATCGATCTACTAACATGATCTGAAGGACCCCTACAAAGGTGACACTTGGGACTCTGAATGGAAAGCAAAGAAAACCTAAAGCTCCAGGCATTGGTAGAAAGAAGACAAAACCTATCAGGACATTGGTGAATATCATTATGACCGGGCCACTCAGACTGAAAAAAAATAGGTAAAAACCCTATTACATTTTAATGGTTAATTAAGAGTGTGAGATCATCATGAAGCAAATTTTAAGTAGGACATGTGTTCTGTGTTAGATGTGTGGTGGATATAAGGGAATTGAGGTTGGACCCCTGCCCACAACATTTGGAGTCCCTACTGGAATTGTTGCCAGTGGCATTTGAGATTACCTCAAAAAAGTCTGGTAAACACCATGGATCGGCTGCATCACCCAATTGATGGTTTACCAGAAAAGGGTGGAAATTGATTTTGAACGTTTTCCAAGCGGAACCTGTAGGCTCTTACCAAAACTGGCCAAAATACTCATCCATTATTGGGTGTGAGGGACCTCAAAAGTCATTTAGTCCTCACTGCCATAGGGAAACCCCGCCAACTTCAACTTAGAGGACTCAGGCGGGGAGGTCCCAGGACCCTTGAGGTGGACTCTTAAAGCGTGTTAAATGTCCAAGAACCAATCTCTACGATCGTACCCTAACCTACGTCTGAACCGCTCAACATCTCATTTGATTACAGCAGTAACGTGAGGATCGAGGGTGGCCTCATATCACAACACAGCGTCATTAAGGAACCCTGGCGGGAAACACATCGGATCTTTATTTCTACCCGGAATTCTATTACTAATCCAGTCCCTGAGAGTAAGGATACCGGGAGGAAGAGATGACAGTATAAACAAATGGCCCCAGAACAACAAAGCCGCTGCATAATACTGGCAATAAAAATGATAAAGGCGCTTCATGGCGGCAAGGGTGATTTATATCACAAGACCAGGGGCGCCGCTACATTAGATGGAAGCCTAAGGTTGAGTTATGAGAAAATCGCCAAACAACGTGAACATTGCCATGGAAAGCGGATTGGCAAGATCACAGATAAGACAATGCCTGGGGTCAGACGCGGAGAGGCAGGGCTGAATATTCATGTCTCAGTCTTCTGCTTCTGAAAAAAATAGTCCAGGAAGTCGCAGACTGTCATTTTCTTTATTGTGGGGGGAGGGTTTGTTTTGTACATTTCGTTGGTTCATCTCATGGATTTCCATGGTTATCACGTCTGCTGTGGTGGAAGGGGAAGACGTGAATTATTCAGCATCACGTACTGGCGCTTGCTTATACCAGAGGAGGATAAAAAAATATTGGTTATGGAGGAAGCGGGGGCATGATGTGAGAAAACACTGTGCAATTAACTAGCAACAAGTTTTTTTTCAAGGTCTCAAAATTTACATCATTGTATATAACTCAAATATAAGTCTAATAGAGGGATATGTCTGTGTGGCCCTATGAAAACAGGGGAAAATAGCTGCTGCCATGCGGATACTGAGTCATATACAGCTTCGACACTAAAGTGTGACTGCAGTTTCACAGCTCTTAACCATCACACAACGCTTGCAGTATAAACAGCTTTTAACCATTCCACAGCACGCTGAAGTTACACAGTATATACATAGCCCACGCATGCTGCAGTTTTATACAAGCTAACACATTACACAACGCTGCAGTTATACAAGCTTAATAACTAGTATAGCACAATGCTTACAGTTTCACAGCTTCCTAACCATTCAAAACAAACACTGAAGTTAAACAGCTTTTACCATCAAACAAACACTGCAGTTACCACAGATTATTAACGAATACACAACGCTTGACAGTTACAGACTTAACCATAACACAAACGCTATGCAGTTATACAGCTAACCATCACCAAACACTGCAGCTTTAACACAGCTTAACATTTCACACAATTGTGCAAAGTTTACAACAGCTGAAAACCATAACACAACGCTGCAGTTAGTATACAGCTAACTATTACAAAACAAATGCTGCAGTTTCAACAGCGTAACCATTCAGAACAACGACGCAAGTATATTACAGCTTAGAATACCCATCACACAATCGCTGCAGGTATCACAGCTTAACAATGATAGACACAAACACTGCAGTTACACAGCTTCTTTGCTGCTTGTGCTTAGCTTCAACCATAACCTACAACTCTGCCGTTTTACCAGACTTAAGGCTGCATTCACACTAACGCCAAGGGGGACGTAATAACGGGCCAACGCAAAACAGTATATATACGGCCAATATTACACTCACCAGGCCACTTTATTGGTACACCAGCTAGTCTACCGGGTGGACCCTTTGGACTACTTCAGAACATGCCTCAAATCTTCGTGGCATAGATACATACAAAGGTGCGGAAGCCCTCAGGGGATGTTCTCCATATGAACATGGGGCTGGCATTCACCAGTTTGCCGCAGATTTGTCCGGCTGCAAATCCATGTTGAATGGCGAGGAATTCCCGATTCCACCACCATCCCAAAGATGCATGTCTTAAGTGAATTGAGATTCTGGTGACTGTGGGAGGGCCATTGTGTCCAGTGACCTCATTGTTTCATGAGATTTCCATGTTCAAGAACACCACGTCTGGAAGTATGATTCCAGCTTTTTTTTTTTTTTTTTTTTTTTTTTTTATTTTATGACATGGCGCATTATCCTGCTGAAAAAGAAGCCATCCAGATGTAACATGGGTTACATTGTGCTTCATACAAGGGATGGACCCATGGTCAGCAAACACTTACTCAAGGTGAGGGCTTGTTGGTTTGTGGGCGTTGTACCAAGGGGCCCAAAAGAAGTGCCAAGAAAAATATTCCCCAACACCATCATCATGAACCACCACCACCAGCCTGAACCGCTGATTTGATACAAGGCAGGTGGATCCATGCTTTCATGTTGTTGACGCCAAAATTCTGGAAACCTACATCCGGAAAATGAAAAAAAATGTCGCAGCGGAGAGAAAAACGAGGCTCATCCGGACAGTGGGCAAACGTTTTGTTCAATCTTGCTACTGTACAAATTGCGATGAAAGGCCTTTGTGCAATATTGTAGCCTTCAAGTTTCCGCCCGCTTGTTTCTTAGCTGAAAGGGGACGCGAGTGGCACCCCGGTTGTGGGGTTCTTTAGGATGCTGTAGCCCAATGCTGCCTCAAAGTTGACGTTACTGTGGGTCAGAGATGCTCTTCTTCTACATTGGTTTGTAAAAAGGGGGGGGGGGAGGGGCGATTTTTTGAGTCACTGTTGGCTTCTATCAGGGCTCGAACAGTCCTGCCATTTCCTCTGACCTCTGGGCATCAAACAAGCATTCCGGCCCACAGAACTGCCGCCTCACGGGATGTTTTTTCTTTTTCGGACCATTCTCTGCTTCTTGGAAACCCTAGAAGAAGGATGGTCCACGTGTTGTGCGTGGAAAATACCAGTAGAATCAGGCAGTTTCTTGAAAATACTCAGGACCAGCTCTTTGGGCACCAAAACAAACCATTGCCACGTTCTTCAAAAAGGCCTCAAATCCACCTTTCTTCCCCATGTACTGGATGCTCCGCGGATGAAAAAGGAAACTGGCAGGGAAGAGGAGAAATTGTCATGACCTCATGTCCACATGGCCTAAATGCAATGAGTTGCCGCCATGGTGATTGGGCTGATAGTAATAAGATGTTAAACGAGCGTTGGAACAAGGTGTACATAATAAAGTTGGCCGGTGAGTGTGTACGTCCCCCAATAGAACGGCAAAGCAATGGGCCAACGCGGCGGCCCCTAACCAGGAGGCGGGGGTTTAACGGTGCGCACAACATGTGCGGTCACAGACTGCTTCCGTAACCCCGTGAAAAAAAAAAAAGGAACATGTCCTATTTTTTTCCACGGGCCCATTACAGGCACCGTGCACCATGTATCCCTTATGGAGAGGGGGCGGGGATTAGTGAGCAGCGGGCTCTCCCCCTCCACCTCTCCCCGCCACGGCTGCCGTGTGTTGGCCCCGCAGTGCTACAGGGTATATGGCGGGGCAACGTTAGTGTGAATGCAAGGCGGGCACCCTACAATTCAGCACAACGCTGCAAAGTTACACAGGTTAACATCACCAAATGTGGGCAGTACACAGCGTTTAAAACATTAACACAACGCTTCAGTTTCCACAGCTTACTTAAAACATCACACAACGCTGCAGTTATTTAACAGGTTTTAAACATAAAACACCCAAACGTTGCAGTTTGTTAATTTACACAGCTTAACCATTTAATGCAACACTGCAAGGTTACCAACCAGCGCTTAAGCATAACATAATTGGGCAGAGTTTACTATACCCCGGTTCCGTTCGCGATCCAGAGGCGCGTTCTCTGCGGGGTGGATTTCGGGGTCCGGCCGGGATCTAAGGGTAGTTCCTCCGCCGTCCCCCCACCAGGTGGCGGGCTGCTGGCAGACTGAAGTTTTCCCCGGAGAGGGCGCGCTGGAATGCCCTAAATTCACCGGCTATACCTGGTGAAGTAAGTGTAATTTTCGAACACATTTTTTGTTCTTCTTAAAATGCGGCGGTTTTCCGAATCCGTCAGGTTTTCGTTCGGGCCCACGGCCCCGATTTTCCGTCGCGGGGGCATGGCCGCGCCGAGTGCGCACAAATCCGATCGCGCATACGTGCGCCAAAAATCCCGGGGCAAAATTCAGGTACAATCGGGCGGCAAAATCGGAAATATTCGGGGTAAACACGTCGGGTGGAAAAAAAACGTGAAATCGGGCCCTTAGTAAAATGACCCAAATGGTTTGCAGTACACATCCTAAGCATAACATAATGCTGCCAGTTACACAGCTAAACCATCACACCAGGCTTGGTTGCAGTTACACAGATAACCATAACACAGTGATTGCAAGTTACACAGCTTAACAATCAACAACCAACTCTGCAGTTTTATTATACATCTTAAACCATAACACAACACTTGCAGTTACACAGGCTAACCATAACACAATGCTGCAGTTAACACTGCATAACCATTTAACACAATGCTGCAGTTACCACAGCACATAAACCATAACACATTGCTGCAGTGAACACAGCATGCCATAAACCATAAACACAACACTGCAAGTTACCCACCACAGCTTAACCTAACACAATGTTGAGTTAACACTGGCATAAACCATAGACACAAATGCTGCAGTTTACCCACACCTAAACCATAACTCAATGCTGCAGTTTACACAGTTTAACAAATTACACAAAGTTGCTGCAGTGCCACCACCAGTTACACAGAGAGCAGAGCGGTTAACTTAGCTTAATCATTATACATTTCTTTTAGGTTTAAAAAAAAGCTTTTAAAACAGCACACAGAGAGCAGGGTTGGTTACACAAGCTTAAACCATCAGACAGCTGGCAGTTACCACAGTTCACTATTAAAACATTGCTTGCAGTTACACAGCTCCACAATTACACCATTGCTGCAGGTAGTTTACACAAGGCTTCACTATTACACAGGAGGAGCATGAAAGCGGAGATACAAGCTTGGCCTTTACATAGAGGCTGAAAGGATACAGGGATTATTGGTTACCTTCACAACAAATGTGGCTCTACCCATGAAACCACTCCATGTTGGTCAGGGAGATTTTTCAATCGGGACCCAGCCCCGAACCAGAATTGCACAGACGGTAGAAACCATTCTTTATTAGTATAGAAAACAACATATTTGTGTGAAGGGGGCAGCCTGAACCGTTACAAAGAGGCGCCGTTAACACAATTTAAACCAATCACACATGAGTGCAGAAGTTACCAACGCTTAAAGGAAATTCCATCAAAAAACCATCATGATAAACCAGGGTCATTAAAATTCATAGATTCCCGAGTGCAAACTGGGGAAACTGTGTGTATCTTATCATATGTGTATCCATGGGGGCCTCCTCCTCTAAAAATCAAACTTTTAAAATTATGCTTATGAGAAGGGTCTCCTGGATTCAGTGACTGTTATTCTATGGCGGAGCACTTCACTTGTGCCACACGTTGCTGCTGATGTGAGATTACAGAAAGGGTAGGGGAGGGGGGGGGAATTGCTGTGTTTGTAAAGATTACAGGAAGGTGAGGGGAGAGGGGGGAAAATGCTGATGATATTGAAAAATTAACAGAAGAACGGATGGGAACAAGGGAGCCAGGAAAGTGCTGAATGATTACCGCAGGACGATGGGGGAGCAGGAGAAGACAAGTGCGGATGATTGTGAGATTTACAGCAGGGTTTTAGTGTGCGAGGAAGTTGCTGGTAGATTGTGAGATTTCCCAGCAGGGGGTGAGAGGAGAGGGGGAAGTTGCTGCTGATGTGGAGATATACAGCAGGGTAAGGATGGGAGAAAGTGCTGATGATGTGTGAGGATTTTCAGCAGGGTGAGAGGGGAAGTGCTGATGATGTGAGATTACAGCAGGGTGGAGGGGAGGGTAGGAGGGGGGGGGGAATGCTGATGATGTGAGAATTACAGCCGGATGACAGGAAGGGGGAAGGAGGTGGAGGAAAGTGCTGCATTATGTGATATTACACACCGGATGAGTGGAAAGGGGGAAGTGCTGATTATGTGATTATTACAGCCGGTATAGGGGAGGGGGAAGGTGGGAGTGATGGATTAATGTGATATGTACAGCCGCATGCCATGAGGGAAGGGGGAGGAAGTGCTGATTATTGTGATTATTACAGCCGGGATGAGAGAAGAGGGGAAGTGCTGATTAATGTGATATGCTTATTTATACGCGGATGGGGAAGGGGGGAAAGTGCTGGTGTATTGTGGATATTACCACCGGAATGAGGAATGAGGAAGGGGAGGAGTGCTGATTATGTGATATTGACAAGCGGATAGGGGGCAGGGGGGAAGTGTGATTTATGTATTATGTGATATTACAGGCAGCATTGAGTGGAAAGGGGAAAGTGCTGATTATGTGGATATTACAGCTGGATGAGGAATAGGGGAAAGTGGCTGATTATGTGGTGATATTTACCGCCGGGGATGAGGAGGGGGAAAGGTGAAGTGCTGATTATGTGATATTTTACAGGCCGGAATTAGGGGAGGGGGGGAAGTGACTGATATGTGATATTAACAAGCCGCATTGGAGGGGAAGGGGGGAAGTGCTGATTATGTGATATTACAGCCGCATGTGCATGAGGGAGGGGGGAAGTGCTTGATTATGTGCTATTTACAGCAGTATGAGGAGGGGGGGAAGTGCTGATTATGTGTATTACCAGCCGGATTGAGGGCGGGGGAAGTGCTGGATTATGGGGCCCTTGTTCTTCTTTTTCAGCATTGAATTTGGTAACCCACTTGTTCCCTGATTATAAGTTCCTAAAGATATGGATTGGAGCAATTGACTAATAAAAATGAAAATGTAAATGTTTTAGTTTTGTATAGTTTATTACATAACTATCTGCTGTACTTCGGTCTCATTGTCAAACTGGTGCCATTTCCTTCCGCGGTCGTCCTTCTGCTGCTCTCCGGATTCTTCTCCGGTGGTCCATGGGGGGATTTGAAGCGGGCTAATACGGGGCACGCCATTATTAATCACAGGACATCATTATTGTGGGAAATGTGACTGGAAAAACAAGGTCGGATGATGGGTCCAATGTCCCCCTGGAGGAGAAAGGGGCCACAACGAGAATTACCAAAAAAAATTACCTCAAATACTTGTATATTTGTGAAGACATCCACCCGTTAGAATCTGTTCATTGTATAGACAAAACCCACTTTAAATCTTTATAAAGGGAATTCTGCTTTAGCAAAAAACCACATAGAACATGGGGTATTTACTAAGCAGGCGGCCCGGGATTCGCGTTTTCCCGACGTGTTACCCGATATTTATGATTTGCGCCGATTTTTTTTCCTGAATTGCCCCGGGGATTTATGGCGGGGCCTAGCGCCGATCGGATTTGTGCGGCGCATCGGGTTGGCTGGCATGCCACGCGAACGGAAAAGTCGGGGGGCGTCTGGCCGAACGAAGAAACCCAAACGGTATTCGGAAAAAAAAAAACACCGCCGCCATTTAAAAAAAAGAAATGTGTCGCGTTTGGACGCGCTTACCTTCAACTTGGTCCTGGCTCGGTTGAAAATGCAGTTGCGTTCCAGATTAGATGGCTTTTCAGCGCAGGCAGCGACACCTGAGTGGGACCTCGATACGGAAACTTACCACATTGATTGAATCCCAGCCGGAAAAACCCGAATCCACTGCAGAGGACAACGCTGCCGGCCTGGACGGCGAATGGACCGGGTAAAGTAAGATCTGCACCATAATGTATTGTCCCTGGACTGAGATCAGGGATTTTGTGTATGTTAGTAGCAGCGGTTTAACTGTGATGTAATGGAATTTATATCTTCCAGGAATACGGGCTCTTCTCTAAAGGTGCAGCACATTGGAGGAGTGTCCTCACAACTGCTTTGCTCGTGTGCTCTCTGCAAGGGAGATTTTTAGGTATTTGTCCCTGGGAGGGAGAGTGTAACCATACAATTTGTGTGTTCTTATATCAGCAGCACTGTTATATACTTATGTAAGATTCCAGGATTACGCTTCTCTTAAGGGCAGCGCAAGGCGGGAGTGCTGGGAGGGAATGGGAAGTGTCCTCACAACTGCTGTGCCCTGTGCTCTCGGCAAGGAGTGTCAGGGTATGGTTCCCTGAAGGACAATGTTTTGTCAGTTAGCAGAAAAGAAGAAAAAATATGAACAATGATTTATATTCATAAGTGTCGCTGACCTGGAATAACTCGATAATGCGCGTGCTCTTTAGCTGTCTGTTGCTACAGAATGTTTGCTTCACACATATGATCGTCTGCAACTGAGGAACTGCTGTACTATGCAGCCAAAAATGTCCTGCTACCTACATTTTTTCACCATAGAAGGCTGAAGGCAATCGCTGCCGGCAGCTGAATACCCAGAGCACAACACAGCAGCTGTTGCAGGAGTGTAAGATGGCGTCCAGAAGCTAACAATTTCCCGGATTATAAAAAATTATATATAAATGCAGTTTCACAGGTCCTGCTGCTAAAAATCAACACACAGGGGAAAGTTATACAGATCCCCCAATGATACATAGTGCAGTGAAGACAAGGAAAAGTCCATGGGGAAAACGGGATTGAAAATAGGAGATCTGCATCAGTTGGGATGTGTAAAAGTCATTTTGTCGATGTAGACCTTCCAGAAGAAGATTTGGTTTTTTTGTTTTAAAAACCCCTTCAAGCAAAAAAAAAACCCTGTCACAGGAATGTCCATTTTTAGCTGGTGGACAGGTTCCAATAGCTTATGCTTTGCTGCTTTTTAATTAACTTTAAAACAATGCTTTATATCAGCGTCTTGAATCATTTCAGGGGTACTTTATAAGAACTTTATTTGCAACATTACCTGGGCTCTCTGCCAAGGCAGTGTGTTATGTTGTTCGGTTCGCAAGGGGGAAGAAAGTTAGAAGTTGTCGCTAGCAAACTTGTGTGAAGGGGCCTCTCCTCACACTCATCCACCACGCCCACCCCCCTTCCCCTACCTGGTGTGTTGCAATCTATTGAGGCAGGAAGGGGGAGGTGAACAGAATCGGGAGGTGCGCAGAGAAGATTATTGATTGCGATGAATTGTGGGTAGAGGAAGAATGAGCGTTTTTCTCACACAAAAGGTGTAATTTGAAATAAAAGGTTTAAAAAAGGTACTGAATTTATTCAAAAATTGTTTGATAATGGCATTTTTTTAATTCAGCAAAAAAAAAAAACATGGCTTTTGGAAACATTATCACCCAGCTAAATAAAAAAGGATTATCCGTTTGGATTGACAGGTTCCACCGTTAACAAACCTCTGTGTTGACTTTTTACGACACCCATTGGAGGGGGGACATTTCTGTAATCAGATCAAAAAACCAATCTTTGATCTTGGGGTTTTGTTTAAACCCCTTAGATGCCAACTATTATCTGTGGCAATCTAAGGGGTTTTCCGAGGAGGAAGAGAAGGGGACACAGAAAAAAAAAAAAAAAAAAAAAGAAAAAAAAAAACCCCACAGAAATAAAGTGATTCTGTAAGGAGGACGAGGGCCTGGATAGGTCCGGAGCCAGTTTTAGTTCCAGAGAAACTAGGGTGGCCAGCGCGGGAGGGGGGAAGATCAGCAGAATGAGAAAATTATAATAAAAGGAGGGAAGCAGGGGCGGGATCTCTGACTGATGAAGGAACTTGTTATGTTGGGGTGAAAGATTAAGAGATGAATAGATCTATGCCATGGAGTGGAGGGAGGGAGGACAAGGGGACGAGGATGGGGGGAGGGATGGAGGGAGTCTGCTTCATTTTCAAACATTGTTTAGAAAAGTTCACTTATCTGGAAATCCAACTTGTTGCTTTTTAGTTACATAGGAAAGATGTGACCAGAAATAAGAGGGGCTGCCATCCAGTGCAGGTTGTAGTAAAGGACGGCGGGAAAACTCCTGCGCTCATGACGGTTAAAGAACCAAAAGTGCCGGTATTATGTTCTACTTCTAAATGTACATCTTAAACTATCAGCCACAGGAAGAAAGAGTTCTTTCACCATGAATTACTGGGGAGCACCCCAGATTACACAAGGAATAATTGCAGCCAAGTCTTGCTTTTTAAAGGAAACCTACCATTTGCTTTTATGCATTATTGAAAAAACAAAAAAAATACCTTGAGAATGCATGCAGCGAGACTGATGGCAGAAAAACATATCTTGGTTTTAATCCCTGAAATGAGTGTTTTTGCTTAAAAAAAAAAAAACTATTTATATTTAAAAAAATTAGGATAATTGAGGCGATGTCACTTCCTGTGGCTGCTCTGGCGTTTTTCTCCGCTATAAACCCTAATTAATGCACTTGTACCAAAGCTCATCAACTTGTGGTTTCCCTGAACAGGCAGAAGTAATCATTATAGCTAAGTGTTGTGATTTAGTCCAGCCTGGATAGTCAGGGCAGCATCCGTGTAATGCGTTTTATTGATTATAAAAAAGCGCTATGAAAATTTGTAGCGCTTGTATAAATGTTATAAATAAAGATATGGTATTAAGTGTAAGGGCAGCCCTGCAATGCAACCCAGGATTTCCCAAGGTCCTTGCATTTATATTGTTTTTTGAGGAAAAAACCACTCGGATCAGGGAATTTTTAATTATTGAAACAAGATATGTTTCTGATCCAGCCTCTCAAGGTTTATGTTTGGGTTCACCACTGCATTGACAGTAATGGTAGGTTCGTAAAATGAATGTTCCTTTGTGTATGAGCTGGGAAAAGAAATGAGTAATGGTCTGCGTCAGTGCAAAGGGTGAAGACTAGCGTTAAATATATGTACGATAATTTACAAAGGGAATCTACCACCAGGATGAAGGATTGGGTAAAAAAAACAAAAGTACTAACATGAGCTGAGTGTGTGCCCCCTTCTGGGGCAGGGATCCACTTTTCTTTTAGGTGTGCTTCTGGCCCTTGTTTGTAACAAAAAAAAAAAAAAGTTTTTAAAATGAAATATGCAAAATAAACCTAAGGGGCATCCGGTTCCATAGCTGTTCATAGATCCCAGGCCCTCATTGCACTAATTTTAAAGGCCTTTTTCTTTTGGAAAAAAAAAAAAAAAAAAAAAAAAAAAAGAACAATAAGGCCCGCAATAACAATGCTAAAAAAAAAGAAGAAAGGAAGCAGGAAAATTCCACCAATAGGGGCACATAACGCAGTAAGTGGTGCTTGGTTTACATTTTCCTCTCCTGGTGGTAGATTCTTAAGGATTCTGCAAAATATTTTAATATTTAACAACCATCGGCAGCCCTTGGCACAGACACTATATGTGATTTGTAGCCAGAGGCTAAGGGATGTTATTGGCACAAATCTCATGTTTTGCTATCACCGTGTGTCTTATTGTGACTCCAAAAGTTCAAATGCACAGGGGAACCCAAAGGAGAAAGAAGAGTCACGTTTTTCCTGAGATGGAGATCAAGTTTTTTAGAGGCTGCACCTATACTTCTGTTTCTAAGCACCTAGATACAATTGGTGGCGTTGTGCCTCCAATTTCACTGACCAGTCATTGAAAGATTCTGGTCCTCGATACCTCTGTTACAAAAAAATTTCTTCTTCCAAATAATCATATGCAAAAATGGGCATCATTCGCACACATTGTACGCCACATAGATGTAGCAGAAGGCTAATGAGTGTAGGCTTATCCCATTACATAATCTTCCCAGTAAGTTATCGTGATTGAAAGAAAGCAAGAAGCCAAATTGACAAATTTCACTTCGGCTCAATAGGAAGACCAAAATATAGACCCGTAAGAAAAGCCATCCAATTCACCGGAGAGGAGGGGGCGCGATGTGCTGCAGGATGGTCCTGCCAGACGGTTACTGCCGAATAACTAGAGTTTATTAGTGAATCATCCAAAACAAAACAAATTGGGCACAATGTAAACGGTTGCGCCATAGGGGGAACAAATACATCCCCCCCCCCCCTATTGTTTTTTCCGCGGCTTCGGGATTCGGGGGATCTATAATACCCCACTGGGATGAAAGTCACGTACACATGAGCTAACCCTCTCAGAATTACGAAAACTAAGTCCAGAAGAGGGAAACCCCGGATGTAGGGGATGGAGCCGCCATATATGGGGATTCTCTCTTCTCAGCTTCAGGACTGGATTGGACAATTCCTCCTTCTCTTGAAAGGGCAAAAAGATTATGAAAGTCCCCTGGATTTACGGGGGTCCCCTGAGAGATAAAACAATTAAGATGCGGACAGTAGAAGGACGGACACGGCAGCGTACAGTATATAATGCGGCAGGAGAAGTGGCTCCAATTGGATTCGTGGCTATTCCCCGCTCTGAGGAATAAAAATATCCGATCAATATCCGAGAAAGGAAGGGGTCAACGCTTTTTAGTATTTAGAGGGTCATTTGGGGATTGAGAACTTGTACTTGGAATGTGCTTGATCGACCGTTCTCCACATATACAAATGAGGCAGAAAAGGAAGAGTTCAGTTATTGGCCGAGATGATTCAAAATGTGGAGGGCTGTAGAAGAGCATGTCATTTCTTCTGGACAGCTATATCTTTTCAGGTTCCATTAGCACCTAGAAACATGGTTGCTTGTGCCCATTGACATCTTGACTGTTGACCCTTAAACATGTCCTCAACTTAAGGTCATATGCATAATGAGTAGCCGACAAGAGTCATATTTGCCTGGCGTGGAGTCAAGTTTAGATGGATGCGGAGGAGGTAGTATCAATTTTGATTACCGCCCTAATCTTTCAAGTTCTGTAGCGTTTTTTTTTGTTGGAGAAAAAAAACATTGCTTGTGTGTCTCATTCACTTGGGCCATATTAAAGGGAGATCTCTCCTTCGCTTATTATATAAAAATCTCCACACAAAAAAATGAAATATGCAAAAAATGAGAACGAAAAAAAAAAAAGAGGTCATGTTTTGCACTGATGAGAATAAAGTCAAGTGTGTAGCTAAGCCGCAGGGGGAGGAGTTTGAACCCAGGGGGAGTGTCACTTCTGTACCCCCTATGGACTTCAAGGTCTATAACACCTAAGATACATGTAGCTTGTGCTCATCACTTGCACTGTTTTAAATGACCCTATCCTTTCTTGTCTAATAAAACAATCTCCTCCAAAGTCACAGCAACTGAGCAGAAAAAAGAAAGAGTCATGTTGTGTGGTGGTGAGTAAAGGTATTCAGGCATTGTAGTGGGAAGAGTTAGTAGTGGTCACTTATATCTTCATATTTCTATAGCCACCCTAGAAAACATAGTGATGTGTGTCATATTAAAGATATTTCAAATTCTATAGCACCTAGGAAAAAACATGCTGCTTGTGTATCATTAAAGATATCTTCAATTTTCTATAGCACCCCTGAGATGGCGCTTGCTCTTGGTGTCATATTAAAAAAT
>WNYA01003389.1:2089-25950 GCA_019512145.1 Engystomops pustulosus | reverse complement strand
CAAAGACAGTAAAGATCCCCAACAATGAGCAAACTACTGGCTATTTCATCCTTTAATGGTCAGGTAGGGGAAGATGGGAGCATGTGGCGCACAAAGGACCGGATGTAGGTATTCTCCAAAAGGGTTTATTAGAAGGTAAACATAGATAACAAGAGTATCACAACGCGTTTCGGGGAATACAAATCCCCTTTTTCAAGTGAAAGGACATTCTGGAATACATCAAAAAAATAAAATAACAATGTGTATACATATAAAAATAAAAAGGATGAATAAACATACGGAATGGTGGTCGGTTGTACAATGTGTTGGTATATCACATAGATAACAGAATGAACTGATGTATGGTGGATAAAGAGCTATAATAGCTGGAATACACATATATAAAGTGAAAATGAGTTGTTATAAATGTAAAGGATAATTGATACATCTTAAATAAATATATAATTGAATAAATAAATAAATAAATGAATAAATAGATAAAAACAAAAACAATTCATCAAAGTACAAGTAGAAATAGATAAATGTAGATATATATATGTATAGTAAACGTAGAGCTAAAATAGATCATAGTCATTTCGTTAGTTAAAAACAATCTATTGGTAATTAGAGAAAAATACAATCTAAAAACACAATATAGAGTTGGGTAGGGGGAATCCCTGTAGAGCGGCATGGTGGTAGGGGAGTTAATATGCCTGTGATAGCTGGGAGAAAAGAGTAGCAATGTTCTCTTACCAGGTTCCGGATGCTAATGAGGCGTGTGTCCGGAGTGTGTGCGCGCGTGGCGGCGCGCTGGGTTAAATACAAGCAGTGGAAGAAAGCGCGAGCGTGCGCGCATGCGCACTGCGTATCGGAGGCTGGCAGGATGACGGAGACCAATCGGTGGGTGTGTGAGTATGTAGGGCCGTTGCCCTAGTGATGTAAACAAAGAGGCGTTATTGGAACAGGGAGCGGTGTATCGGAAACCGCTTGAATGGAAGTTTTGGACTAAGATAGAAATGGATGGGGAAATGGGGGAGAGGTTTGCCCTTTTGAGGTATAAAACATATTGTGAAACGGGGGAATGTATATATATTATTATGGATTGGAGTTATTTTATGGCAAGAAATAAAAATATATAAAAATAAGTGTATATGAGTCAGATTGGTTGTGAGTATTAGAGGTGAAAGGTTGGAAGTAGAAGACCTCAATATAACCATATATCAGAGGTAAATGAAAAATGAAAAAAATATAAAAAATATATATAAGTAATATAATGGTTGAATGGTTAGTATATATATGTCAGACTGGCTGTAAATTTGAGAGGTGTGAGGTTGGAAGTAGAAGACCTCAATGTAGAAAATATATCAGAGAAAGGGAGTGTAGTGGTTAAACGACTGGTGAAGATACTAGAATGTCTTCAAACATTTCGTTCAAGCCTGCTGGGTGTAGGCTGTTAATTTTATAGATCCAAAACATCTCCCTTTTTCTCAGTTGTTGATGTCGGTCATGATGTGTTTCTATAATTTTCTCAATCGGTGTAACAGAGAATGCGGTAAAGTCTTTGTTATGGCATGTTAAAGCGTGTCTGGAGACACTGTGTTTTGTGTATCCGTTGGTCACTTTGCTTCTATGTCCGTTCATTCTCAAATTTAGATTCTGACAGGTCCGGCCAACGTATTGTAGACCACAAGTGCATTCAAGGAGATAAATTACGAATGTGGAGGAACAATTTATAAATTGTTGAATTTTGAATACCTCCCCAGTTTGATTGCTGGTGAAGGTTTTTTTCCCATGTTGAATATTGAGACAGCATTTGCAGTTTGCACGGCCACATTTGTAGCTGCCTATTGTATGGGGGAAGAGGCTCAGTCGTTTAGTTGTGTCCCTTTTTGCCCGTAGTTTGGTGGGAGCAATTAAACCTTTGAGTGTTTGGGACCTTCTATAGATGATTTTTGGTTGTTTCGGTAGGTCGTTTTTCAGGAAGGGGTCATTTAGAAGGATAGGCCAGTATTTTTTGAAGATGTTGATGAGGGTATGGTGATTCGTATTGTAGTTAGTGATGAAAGCTGGAATATTGGTGGTATTGGTGGGAACGTTTTTTAATTTATTAGTGGATGGTTTCAAGCAGTCTTCTTGGGTGAGGGAGAGCGCTCTGTCGAAGGCCGCCTCAACCAAGGGTTTAGGAAAGTTTTTTTCTTTGAATCTCTTTTTTAATAGTTGACTTTGTTGTTTATATATATTCGTGTCTGTGCAGGGCAAATCCGAGCTAGAAATCTGCAAAACAGTCCAGAATTCTAGTCATGCCGCTAGAGCTATGAAATACACTCACAATCGGAAGGACCAGCTCCCAGCAGGATTCCTATGGTTAGGATGGGCGAGTTAACCCTGGAAGAGGGAAGAGATGCCCCATACAAAAGTTCCCAACAGGGATGTTTGGAACGCCCAGAAGAAGGACACAGGTAGGCCTGAGGGATAGTCTGAAATAGATACAAAACTTGTGGCAAGACAGTCATGTCATTTAAATGCTTTTAATATGTTCAGCCAGGATATTGCTATCCACTGCATGAGGCCAGGTTCCTTTTAGGGACAAGAACAAGGGAGTTACAATTCAAAGAGAAGGTATCTTTATGCCCATGGGAATCTTGTTACCTAAATACTAAGGGACCACGACGTCCAGGAGAATGGGAATCGCACGTGGAGGATGGCCTGAAAAGCAGGGTCCACAATTTGCAGACATTGAATTGTAATAGCTAAAGTAACAAAGCACTTGCATGGGACCTGGCAAGGATGTGAATGGTTCGTAAAATACAAAAGAGCAAGTCATCTGCAAATGCAGAACATTTGTTAATGGTAAAAACTATAAGAAACTGATATAGACTTTACAAAGGCTTCCCGTCGGAATAGAGGCAAGAAGATGCTCCATTCCCAAAGATACAGCAAAAAGGATAATGGACAACCTGTTTTTTAAATGGAAAATGGAAGTGAGAATGTCCATTAACTCATTTGGGCCCAGGATTGTGATTATAGGCCAGTATGCATGCCAAAATAAAGCCAAAAACACCAAAATCCAATGACACCCACAGGAAACCACAGTCCACCCTGTCAAATGCTTTCAGCGTCTAGTGAAAGCAAGACCACAGGCTGCTTAGATTTACACTTGTTGCTAATGTGGAGAAAGTCTTTACTCCTTCTCCTTCCCTGACTGTCCGGGTAGACTAGGGATCCAAATGGTAGGCAAGCCTACAATTTGGTGTACAAATTAATGTCAACATAAGGATAGAAGAGTGATAGTAGGAACAAGAAGCGCTCAGGGTGAATATTGGTAAGGTGGTTCGGATCGCTGTAGGGTAATGGTTTTGCTCACCTGTTGGGGTTGTGCTTATTAGGGCACAACTCCAGTAATGGTACGGTCTCCAATCACAGGGGAATGGGCTGTTTGGAGTCTAAGATCAGGTAGGGGGAAGATGGGAGCATGTGGCGCAAAGGACCGGATGTAGGTATTCTCCAAAGGGTTGTATTAGAAGGTAAACATAGTAACAAGAGTTCACAACGCGTTTCGGGAATACAAATCCCCTTTTTAAGTGAAGGACATTCTGGAATACATCAAAAAAATAAAATAAACATGTGTATACATATAAAAATAAAAAAGGATGAATAAAAATACGGAATGGTGGTCGGGGTACAATGTGTTGGTATTCACATAGATAACAGAATGAACTGATGTATGGTGGATTAAAGAGCTATAATAGCTGGAATACACATATATAAAGTGAAAATGAGTTTGTATAAATGTAAAGGTAATGTGTAATCTTAAATAAATAATAATGAATAAAAAAATAAATGAATAAAAACAACAAACATTCATCAAAGTACAAGTAGAAATAGATAAATTAGAATATTTATGTATGTTAACATAGATCTAGTACATCGTTAGTTAAAAATCTATTGGTAATTAGAGAAAAATACAATCTAAAAACACAATATAGAGTTGGGTAGGGGGAATCCCGTAGAGCGGCATGGTGGTAGGGGAGTTATATGCCTGTGATAGCTGGGAGAAAAGAGTAGCAATGTTCTCTATACCAGGTTCCGGATGCTAATGAGGCGTGTGTCCGGAGTGTGTGCGCGCGTGGCGGCGCGCTGGGTTAAATACAAGCCAGTGGAAGAAAAGCGCGAGCGTGCGCGCATGCGCACTGCGTATCGGAGGTGGCAGGATGACGGAGACCAATCGGTGGGTTGTGGGTATGTAGGGCCGTTGCCCTAGTGATGTAAACAAAGAGGCGGTTATTGGACACGGGAGCGGTGTATCGGAAACCGTTGAATGGAAGTTTTGGACTACGATAGAAATGGTGGGGAAATGGGGGAGAGAGTTTGCCTTTTGGTGTATAAAAACATATTGTGACAGGGGGAATGTATATATTTATTATGGATTGGAGTTATTTTATGGCAAGAAATAAATATATAAAAAATATATATATAAATAAGTGTATATGAGTCAGATTGGCTGTGAGGATAGAGGTGAAAGGTTGGAAGTAGAGAAGACCTCATATAACCATATATCAGAGGTAAATAAAAATGAAAAAAATAAAAAAATATATTAAAGTAATATAATGGTTGAATGGTTAGTATATATATGTCAGAATGCGTGTAAATTTGAGAGGTGTGAGGTTGGAAGTGAAGGACTCAATGTAGAAAATATATCAGAGAAAGGGAGTGTAGTGGTTAAACGACTGGTGAAGATACTAGAAATTGTCTTCAAACATTTCGTTAAGCCTGCTGGTGTAGGCTGTTAATTTTATAGATCCAAAACATCTCCCTTTTTCTCAGTTGTTGATGTCGGTCATGATGTGTTTCTATAATTTTCTCAATCGGTGTAACAGAGAATGCGGTAAAGTCTTTATGGCATGTTAAAGCGTTGGAGACACTGTGTTTTGTGTATCGTTGGTCACTTTGCTTCTATGTCCGTTCATTCTCAAATTTAGATTCTGACAGGTCCGGCCAACGTATTGTAGACCACAAGTGCATTCAAGGAGATATAATTACGAATGGAGGAGGAACAATTTATAAATTGTTGAATTTTGAATACCTCCCCAGTTGATTGCTGGTGAAGGTTTTTTTCCATTTGAATATTGAGACAGCATTTGCAGTTGCACGGCCACAGATTGTAGCTGCCTATTGTATGGGGGAGAGGCTCAGTCGTTTAGTTGGGTCCCTTTTTGCCGTAGTTTGGTGGGAGCAATTAAACCTTTGAGTGTTTGGGACCTTCTATAGATGATTTTGGTGTTTTCGGTAGGTCGTTTTCAGGAAGGGGTCATTATGAAGGATAGGCCAGTATTTTTTGAAGATGTTGATGAGGGTATGGTGATTCGTATTGTAGGTAGGGTGAAAGCTGGAAATTGGTGGTATTGGTGGGAACGTTTTTAATTATTGTGGATGGTTTCAAGCAGTCTTCTTGGGTGAGGGAGAGCGCTCGTCGAAGGCCGCCTCAACCAAGGGTTAGGAAAGTTTTTTTCTTGAATCTCTTTTAATAGTTGACTTTGTTTTATATTTTCTTCGGTCTGTGCAGGCATAGAAGCAGTCAAATACTTTTATAAAATGATCCCAACATGCCCAAAATACAAAGGACTTCATTCTAGAAGCCATCCCATACATACTGAACTCTAAATAATTTTATGTTTCAAAACACACCTATCGATAGAAATCAAGGAAAACAGCTATGGGGACGCGGTTCGCCCCCAGCTTCGCAACCTATATATGGGGAAATTGAGGAAGATACATCACAACAATGAACGATGGAAACACAATATATCCTCTATAAGAGATCTATAGATGATCTCCTACTAATTGGAACGGACCACCCCCTCCTCATCAGAAGAATTCATCAAGTTATCTCCACAACAATGACTGTGGTCTATCATTCACAGCTAATTTTTCTCGGTTGGAATTGGAATCTTGATCTTCCCTCTCCTCAACAGATAACAAATTTCCACAGCACATTTTCAAACCAGTTGATACAAATAGCTATTGGACTTTAAAGTGACACACACAACAAATGGAAGTTACAATTTCCATTCAGTCAATTTAGAGGGATTCGCCGAATGCAAGGTTTTTAATAGTTGACTTTGTTGTTTATATATATTCGTGTCTGTGCAGTTTCTGCGAATCCTTCTAAATTGACTGAATGGAATATTGGACTTCCATTTGTTGTGGTGTGCACTTTTAAAGTCCAAATAGCTATTTGTATCAACTGGTTTGAAAAATGTGCTGGTGGAAATTTGGTTATCTGTTGAGGAGAGATGAAGATCAAGGAATTCCAATTCAACCGGAGAAAAATTAGCTGTGAATGATAGACCACAGTCATTGTTGTTGAGATACTTGATGAATTCTTTGATAGAGGAGGGTGGTCCGTTCCAAATTAGTAGGAGATCATCTATATATCTCTTATAGAGGATGATATTGTGTTTCCATCGTTCATTGTTGTGGATGTATTCTTCCTCAAATTTCCCCATATATAAGTTTGCGAAGCTGGGGGCGAACCGCGTCCCCATAGCTGTTCCCTTGATTTGTCTATAGGTGGCAGGATTGCTGCCTGCATACTGAGAGCTGCTTTGATAATTTTACAGCCAGTTTTGTGATTCAAAAAGATGTTCACAAACCTTATAAACATCCTAAGGGCACTTGGTTAATGATCAGATTGAAATGGAAAGAGTTCCCTTTAAACAGATTCCCATGATCACTCTGGAATCAACTGCAAGATTCTAACGCTGAGGTGGGAGATCTGTTCCTTCAGACAACAATCAGGTTGTACCTGCACAAATCTTCCCGTTATGGACAGAAGCAGAAAAGGTCTGCAAAAGACCTGAGACAGGGACTTGAGATTTAATCTTCCAACAAGACACAGATCCCAAACATAAAGCAAAAATCTACAATGTGAATATGTCACAAATAAACTTATCAAAGGTTGTTTTTTAACAAGGCCTCAAAGTTCAGACGTGAATCCAATTGCGAATCTGTGCAAAAGAGTGAAAGCCTGCTGTTCACAAAAGACTCACCATCCAACTAACTAAAGTCATCCTGACTGATGCTCAGCTGTTTCCCAAGAAGAATGGGCAATATTTCACATCAGTCCTCTAGATGTGCAAAAACCAGTAGAGACATACCCCAAGCGACTTGCAGAGCTGTAATCAAACAGCAACACAAGGTGGGCACTAAAAAATATTCGTTAAGGGTTCGAATAATATTGTACCCTACTTTTCAGATTATTTTTTAAATACCAATGATCATTCACTCCACCTCACACATGTGCGCCCACTTGCTGTTGATTCTGTCCCACAAAGGTGGCAAAAATGTTGAAAAGTTCAAGGATAGCGGAATAACTGTTTAGCAAGGCACTGTTACACAACATCCGTCTCCCACAGTTCTCGTCCCGGCACAATCTCCGACTTACCCCCCTTCCCCGTAGACCTGGAACAGATAGTCTGGACGGGCGACCTTCCCTCCATAACCCATGCTGATGCGGTTAGAATGGTTATACACATTGAGAACTCCTCGGATTAGCATTGCTAAATAGATATTTTTATTAGAAAATACCACCTTCACAACCAGTTGAATGTTCTACATAATCCAGATCTAGCTATAGCCTCATGTGGATGCTCAGGATATCAAAGAGGTCCCTTTTTATTTGTAGAACCCAATCTTGATAGTATAGTCTTCGAGTGCCTCATGCTCACTGAAGTGCATTCTTCATTATCCTAAATACCTGTTTACCTCCACCAATCAAGCCCTTATAATCCATTGTTTGGATAATCAAAAACTCATTGTAACCCCCATAAGGGGTTGCAACTCGCCTGTAATGGATAGGCAGGTTACGTATACCTTCACAAACCTCAGACAGAACGCGTATACTGCCCGTATTATTCTAGCTGTCAGCCTGTAAAAAGTTCCTACTTCAATTCCCAAAAATTCTTTGTCTTGCTGTATTGATTCCTGTGGTTGTCAGAGCAACAACAGAACAGAATCTGAGAAATGAGGGACAATTCACCAACGTGGTAATCCAGAAACAGATATCACTGTCCCCAAGTAGCGTACCAAAACTGCACCCAGGGAACAAACCAAATGCTTTATACCTTTTACCACTAATTTTTACCCCAACCATATCCTACTTCATGTATCTAGAGATAATTGTGCACTAGGTCAATTTTTTGAGAAAAAGTCATCCAGATATTACAAGAAGACACAACTGGTTAAAGCAGATGAAGGCCCACCACAAGCAAACAACAGCAATTCTTAGGCTCTCCGTTGCCTACTATTGCTCTCATGTATCAATGTCCCCTAAGGTGATAAATGTATCATTGACAAACTGGTAAAGCTTCCATATATGAAAATGCAAAATTAGGCTGCAACACGAATATGTAAAAGAAAGTGGATACTTTATTCACCCAAGTGCCCATATACATGGATCTTTCACACTGTGACTCCACATTTGTGGTTTATTTATTCCTTAATGTCTTGATTGCCTTTTATATGTTGGCATAATGGCAAATGGTTCTACTTTTTAGTAACTGACTTATCCCGTAGGCTTCTTTATCTATATGCCTATGTCTGAGTAAACCAAAGGTGTCTAAATTCTGGTACCACAAATGGATAGATTCGCAACTTCCCTATCAAGTATTTTGTTTGACATTACTTTCTTCTCTGTAGGCACCATTTTGCTGTCGGACAATTCTTCCATCTTTACTTTGTTTTGCATTTTACTGACACCCTACTTGTGGCTTTCATGACGTATATTTGTCTCCCTCTAGTACTGTCCCATCACACATACCTCTAAAAAACCCTATTGATTTTTTTAGACAACAATAAACCTTCCACACCTCTCAGAGGAGGCAAGAGAGGGTATGGAATCCATTTTTTCTGGGCAGGAGGTGAAGCTGGCTACGGCCTTGCCCATAGTAAAAGCTCAGGCCCTGACTGCTAGCACTTGTCTGTTTCTTTTCTTCAATTTCTCTATCTGCTCAGACTCTCCACTGTTACCGATACATTTAATTCATTCGCTTCAACAACCGTGTTATCCTCAGCTTTTCTTTAGGCCCATCAGCCGACGCTCCCAAAGACAGTAAATATCCCCAACATGAGCAAACTCTGCTATTTCATCCTTTAATGTTCAAGGTAGGGAAGATGGGAGCATGTGGCCAGCAAGGACCGGATGTAGGTATTTCTCCAAAGGTTTATTAGAAGGTAAACATAGATAACAAGAGTATCACAACGCGTTTCGGGAATACAACAATCCCCTTTTTTCAGTGAAAGCACATTCTGGAATACATCAAAAAATAAAATACCAATGTGTATACATATAAAAATAAAAGGATGATAAACATATCGGAATGGTGGTCGTTTGTACAATGTTTGGTAGTATCACAAGATAACAGAATGAAACTGCTGTATGGTGGATAAAGAGCTATAATAGCTGGAATACCATATATAATGTAAAATGAGTTGTTATAAATGTAAGGATAATTGATACATCTTAAATAAAATATATATTGAATAATAAATAAATAAATGAATAAATAATAAAAACAAAAACAATTCATCAAAGTACAAGTAGAAATAGATAAATGTAGATATATATATGTATATTAAACGTAGAGCTAAAATAATCATAGACATTTCGTTAGTTAAAAACAATCTATTGGGTATTAGAGAAAACTACAATCTAAAAACACAATATAGAGTTGGGTAGGGGGACATCCCTTAGAGCGGCATGGTGGGTAGGAGTTAATATCCTGTGATATGCTGGAAACAGAGTCAGCAATTTGTTCTCTTACCAGTTCCGGATCTAATGATGGGCGTGTGTCCGGATTTGTGCGCGCGTGGCGGCGCGCTGGTTAAATACAAGCAGTGGAAAAAGCACGAGCGTGCGCGCATGCGTCACTGCGTATCGAGGCTGGCAGGATGACTGAGACCTCGGTGGGTGGTGAGTATGTAAGGGCCCGTTGCCCCTAGTGATAGTAAACAAGAGGCGTTATTTTGGAACAGGGAGCGGTGTATCGACAACCGCTTGAATGGAAGTTTTGGACTAGATAGAAATGGATGGGGAAATGGGGAGAGGTTTTGCCCTTTTGAGGTATAAAACATATTGTGAAACGGGGATGTATATATATTATTATGGATTGGATTTTATTATGGCAAGAAATAAAAATATCATAAAAATATATATATAAATAAGTGTAATGAGTCAGCATTGGCGTTGGAGTATTAGAGGTGAAAGTTGGAAGTAGAAGACCTCATATAACCATAATATCAGAGGTAATAAAAAATGAAAAAAATATAAAAAATATATATAATAATATAGGGTTGAATGGTTAGTATATATATGTCAGACTGGCTGTAAATTTGAGAGTGTGGAGGTTGGAAGTAAAGACCTCATGTAGAAAATATATCAGAGAAAGGGAGTGTAGTGGTTAAACGACTGGTGAAGATACTAGAAATTGTCTTCAAACATTTCGTTCAAGCCTGCTGGGTGTAGGCGGTTAATTTTATAGATCCAAAAAACACTCCCTTGTTTCCAGTGTGTTGATGTCCGGTCATGATGTGTTTCTATAATTTTCTCAATCGGTGTAACAGAGAATGCGGTAAAGTCTTTGTTACTGGCCATGTTAAAAAGCGTGTCTCGAGACACGGTTTTTTGGGTATATCCGTTGGTCACTTTGCTTCTATGGTCCTTCCTTCTCAAATTTAGATTCTGACAGGAGGCCGCCAACGTATGTGTAGACCACAAGTGATCAAAGAGATAAATTACGATGTGGAGAACAATTTATAAATTGTTTAATTTTGAATACCTCCCCAGTTTGATTGCTGGTGAAGGTTTTTTTCCCATGTTGAATATGTAGACAGCATTTTGCAGTTTGCCATGGCAACCTTTGTACTGCCTGTATTGTATGGGGGAAGAGGCTCAGTCGTTTAGTTGTGTCCCTTTTTGCCGTAGTTTGGTGGGAGCAATTAAACCTTTGAGTGTTTGGGACCTTCTATAGATTATTTTTGGTTTTTCGGTAGGTTCTTTTTCAGGAAGGGGTCATTTAGAAGTATAGGCCAGTATTTTTTTTGAAGAGTTGATTGAGGGTATGGTGATTCGTATTGTAGTTAGTGATAAAAGCTGGAATATTGGTGGTATTGGTGGGAACGTTTTTAATTTATTAGTGGATGGTTTCAAGCATCTTCTTGGGTGAGGGAGAGCGCTCTGTCGAAGGGCCGCCTCAACCAAGGTTTTAGGAAAGTTTTTTTTCTTTGAATCTCTTTTTTAATATTGACTTTGTTGTTTTATATATTCGTGTCTGTGCAGTTTTCTGCGAATCCTTCTAAATTGACTGAATGGAATATTGGACTTCCATTTGTTGTGGTGTGCACTTTTAAGTCCAAATAGCTATTTGTCTCACTGGTTTGAAAACTGGTGTGCTGGTGGAATTTGGTTATCTGTTGAGGAGAGATGAAGATCAGGAATTCCAATTCAAAAAACCGGAGAAAATTAGCTGTGAATGATAGACCACAGTCAGTTGTTGAGATACTTGAGCAATTCTTTGATAGAGGAGGTGGTCCGTTTTCCAATTAGAGGAGATCATCATATATCTCTTATCGTGAGGATGATATTGTGTTTCCATCGTTCATTGTTGTGGATGTATTCTTCCTCAAATTTCCCCATATATAAGTTGGCGAAGCTGGGGGCGAACCGCGTCCCCATAGCTGTTCCCTTGATTTGTCTATAGGTGGTGTTTTGAAACATAAAATAGTTATGAGTTAGTATGTATTGGATGGCTTCTAGAATGAAGTCACTTTGTATTTTGGGCATGTTGGGATCATTGTATAGCAGGATTGCTGCCTGCATACTGAGAGCTGCTTTGATAATTTTAACAGCCAGTTTTGATTCAAAAAGATGTTCACAACTTAAAAAACATCCTAAGGAGCATCTTGGTGTAATGATCAGATTGAAATGGAAAGAGTTCCCTTTTAAACAGATCCCATGATCACTCTGAATCAACTGCAGAGATCTACAGCTGAGGTGGGAGAGTTCTGTTCTAGTACAACAATCAGTTGTCCCTGGCAACAAATCTTCCCTTATGGAGAAGCAGAAGAAGGTCTAGCAAAAGACCTGAGTACACGGGGACTGAGATTTATCTTCCAACAAGACACAGATC
The DNA here is from genome assembly GCA_019512145.1 of Engystomops pustulosus. Lineage (NCBI taxonomy): Eukaryota > Metazoa > Chordata > Amphibia > Anura > Leptodactylidae > Engystomops > Engystomops pustulosus. Next base: position 13,786 of record WNYA01003389.1, on the reverse strand, counting down.
CCAAACATAAAGCAAAAATCTAACATAGTGAATATGTGCACAATACAACAGTATCAAAGTGTTTTTTTAAACATGGCCATCAAAGTTTCAGAGTGAATTCCAATTGCGAATCTGGCGAAAAAGCTGAAAACTGCTGTTCACTGAAAAGACTCACCATCCAACTAACTAAGCTCATCCTGACTGACTCAAGCTGTTTTCCCAAGAAGAATGGGCAGAATTTCCATTCAGTCATCTCAGAATGTGCAAAACCAGATAGAGACATACCCCAAGCGACTTGCAGACGTAATCAACACACAGAGGTGGCACTAAAAATATTACGTTAAGGGGTCGAATAATATTGTACGCCTACTTTTCAGATTTTTTTAAAATACCAATGATCATTCCACGCCACCTCACATGTGCCCCACTTGCTGTTTGATTCTTCCCAAAATGTGGCAAAAATGTTGAAAAGTTCAAGGAAGCTGAATAACTGTGTTTACGCAGGCACTGTACACAACATCCTCCCAGTTCCTCCTTCCCGGCTCCAATATCTCCACTTACCAACCCCTCCCCGTAGAGACTGGAACAGATTAGTCGGACGGTGCGACCTATCCCTCCATAACCACATGCTGATGCGGTTAGTAATGGTTATAACACATTGAGAGTACTGCCATGGATACATTGCTAAAGTAGATATTTTATTTAAAAATTACCCTTCACTAACCATGTTAATTTCTACATAATCCAGATCTACTATAGCCTCAATGTGGATGCTCAGATATCAAGAGGTCCCCTTTTATTTGTAGACCCATCTTGATAGATAGTCTTCGAGTGCTCTCATGCTATGAAGTCATATCTTCATTATCCGTAAATACCTGTTTACCCTCCACCAATCAAGCCCTTAAATACATTGTTTGGATAATCAAAAACTCATTGTAACCCCCAATAAGGGGTTGCAACTCGCTGTAATGGATAGGCAGTACGATACCTTCATCAAACCTCACTAGGAACCGGTATTACTGACACCGCATTATTCTAGCTGTCAGCCTGTAAAAGTTCCTCTTCAATTCCCAAAAAATTGTTTTGTTTTCGTATTGGTTCCTGGCTTGTCAGAGCAACAACAGAACAGAATATAGCAAATGGAGGGACAAGTTCACCTAACGTGGTATTCCAGAACAGAGTTCACGTCCCAAGTCAGCGTACCAAAACTGCACCCAGGGAACAAACCAAATGCTTTATACCTTTTACCACTAATTTTTACCCCAACCATATCCTACTTCATGTATCTAGAGATAATTGTGCACTAGGTCAATTTTTTGAGAAAAAGTCATCCAGATATTACAAGAAGACACAACTGGTTAAAGCAGATGAAGGCCCACCACAAGCAAACAACAGCAATCTTAGGCTCTCCGTTGCCTACTATTGCTCTCATGTATCAATGATCCCCTAAGGTGATAAATGTATCATTGACAAACTGGTAAAGTCTTCCATATATGAAAATGGCAAAATTAGGCTGCAACACGAATATGTAAAAGAAAGTGGATACTTTATTCACCCAAGTGCCCATATACATGGATCTTTCACACTGTGACTCCACATTTGTGGTTTATTTATTCCTTAATGTCTTGATTGCCTTTTATATGTTGGCATAATGGCAAATGGTTCTACTTTTTAGTAACTGACTTATCCCGTAGGCTTCTTTATCTATATGCCTATGTCTGAGTAAACCAAAGGTGTCTAAATTCTGGTACCACAAATGGATAGATTTGCAACTTCCCTATCAAGTATTTTGTTTGACATTACTTTCTTCTCTGTAGGCACCATTTTGCTGTCGGACAATTCTTCCATCTTTACTTTGTTTTGCATTTTACTGACACCCTCACTTGTGGCTTTCATGACGTATATTTGTCTCCCTCTAGTACTGTCCCATCACACATACCTCTAAAAAACCCTATTGATTTTTTTAGTACAACAATAAACCTCCACACCTCTCAGAGGAGGCAAGAGAGGGTATGGAATCCATTTTTTCTGGGCAGGAGGTGAAGCTGGCCTACCGGCCTTGCCCATAGTAAAAGCTCAGGCCCTGACTGCTGGCCTTGTCTGTTTCTTTTCTTCAATTTCTCTATCTGCTCAGACTCTCCACTGTTACCGATACATTTAATCTCATTCGCTTCAACAACCGTGTTATCCTCAGCTTTTCTTTAGGCCCATCAGCCGACGCTCCCAAAGACAGTAAATATCCCCAACATGAGCAAACTCTGGCTATTTCATCCTTTAATGTTCAAGGTAGGGAAGATGGGAGCATGTGGCCAGCAAGGACCGGATGTAGGTATTTCTCCAAAAGGTTTATTAGAAGGTAAACATAGATAACAAGAGTATCACAACGCGTTTCGGGAATACAACAATCCCCTTTTTTCAGTGAAAGACATTCTGGAATACATCAAAAAATAAAATACCAATGTGTATACATATAAAAATAAAAGGATGATAAACATATCGGAATGGTGGTCGTTTGTACAATGTTTGGTAGTATCACATAGATAACAGAATGAAACTGCTGTATGGTGGATAAAGAGCTATAATAGCTGGAATACCATATATAATGTTAAAATGAGTTGTTATAAATGTAAGGATAATTGATACATCTTAAATAAAATATATATTGAATAATAAATAAATAAATGAATAAATAATAAAAACAAAAACAATTCATCAAAGTACAAGTAGAAATAGATAAATGTAGATATATATATGTATATTAAACGTAGAGCTAAAATAATCATAGCATTTCGTTAGTTAAAAACAATCTATTGGGTATTAGAGAAAACTACAATCTAAAAACACAATATAGAGTTGGGTAGGGGGACATCCCTTAGAGCGGCATGGTGGGTAGGAGTTAATATCTGTGATATGCTGGAAACAGAGTCAGCAATTTGTTCTCTTACCAGTTCCGGATCTAATGATGGGCGTGTGTCCGGATTTGTGCGCGCGTGGCGGCGCGCTGGTTAAATACAAGCAGTGGAAAAAGCACGAGCGTGCGCGCATGCGTCACTGCGTATCGAGGCTGGCAGGATGACTGAGACCTCGGTGGGTGGTGAGTATGTAAGGGCCCGTTGCCCCTAGTGATAGTAAACAAGAGGCGTTATTTTGGAACAGGGAGCGGTGTATCGACAACCGCTTGAATGGAAGTTTTGGACTAGATAGAAATGGATGGGGAAATGGGGAGAGGTTTTGCCCTTTTGAGGTATAAAACATATTGTGAAACGGGGATGTATATATATTATTATGGATTGGATTTTATTATGGCAAGAAATAAAAATATTATAAAAATATATATATAAATAAGTGTAATGAGTCAGCATTGGCGTTGGAGTATTAGAGGTGAAAGTTGGAAGTAGAAGACCTCATATAACCATAATATCAGAGGTAATAAAAAATGAAAAAAATATAAAAAATATATATAATAATATAGGGTTGAATGGTTAGTATATATATGTCAGACTGGCTGTAAATTTGAGAGTGTGGAGGTTGGAAGTAAAGACCTCATGTAGAAAATATATCAGAGAAAGGGAGTGTAGTGGTTAAACGACTGGTGAAGATACTAGAAATTGTCTTCAAACATTTCGTTCAAGCCTGCTGGGTGTAGGCGGTTAATTTTATAGATCCAAAAAACACTCCCTTGTTTCCAGTGTGTTGATGTCCGGTCATGATGTGTTTCTATAATTTCTCAATCGGTGTAACAGAGAATGCGGTAAAGTCTTTGTTATGGCCATGTTAAAAAGCGTGTCTGGAGACACGGTTTTTTGGGTATATCCGTTGGTCACTTTGCTTCTATGGTCCTTCATTCTCAAATTTAGATTCTGACAGGAGGCCGCCAACGTATGTGTAGACCACAAGTGATCAAAGAGATAAATTACGATGTGGAGAACAATTTATAAATTGTTGAATTTTGAATACCTCCCCAGTTTGATTGCTGGTGAAGGTTTTTTTCCCATGTTGAATATGTAGACAGCATTTTGCAGTTTGCCATGGCAACCTTTGTAGCTGCCTGTATTGTATGGGGGAAGAGGCTCAGTCGTTTAGTTGTGTCCCTTTTTGCCGTAGTTTGGTGGGAGCAATTAAACCTTTGAGTGTTTGGGACCTTCTATAGATTATTTTTGGTTTTTCGGTAGGTTCTTTTTCAGGAAGGGGTCATTTAGAAGTAAGGCCAGTATTTTTTTTGAAGAGTTGATTGAGGGTATGGTGATTCGTATTGTAGTTAGTGATAAAAGCTGGAATATTGGTGGTATTGGTGGGAACGTTTTTAATTTATTAGTGGATGGTTTCAAGCATCTTCTTGGGTGAGGGAGAGCGCTCTGTCGAAGGGCCGCCTCAACCAAGGTTTTAGGAAAGTTTTTTTTCTTTGAATCTCTTTTTTAATATTGACTTTGTTGTTTTATATATTCGTGTCTGTGCAGTTTTCTGCGAATGCCTTCTAAATTGACTGAATGGAATATTGGACTTCCATTTGTTGTGGTGTGCACTTTTAAGTCCAAATAGCTATTTGTCTCACTGGTTTGAAAACTGGTGCGCTGGTGGTAATTTGGTTATCTGTTGAGGAGAGATGAAGATCAGGAATTCCAATTCAAAAAACCGGAGAAAATTAGCTGTGAATGATAGACCACAGTCAGTTGTTGAGATACTTGAGCAATTCTTTGATAGAGGAGGTGGTCCGTTTTCCAATTAGAGGAGATCATCATATATCTCTTATCGTGAGGATGATATTGTGTTTCCATCGTTCATTTTTTGTGGATGTATTCTTCCTCAAATTTCCCCATATAAAATTTGGTCGAAGCTGGGGGCGAACCGCTCCCCATAGCTTTCCCTTGATTTGTCTATAGGTGTTGTTTTTAAACCATAAATATTTAATGAGGTTTTAGTATGTATTGCTTTTCTGATGGCTTCTAGAATGAAGTCACTTTGTATTTTGGGCATGTTGGGATCATTGTATAGAAAGTATTTGACTGCTTCTATGCCTTTTTGGTGGGGAATATTAGAGTATAATGCGGCTACATCCAACGATAGCCACATAAAGGAAGGTTCCCATTTGATTTCTTTCAGTGTGAGTATGACACTGGTGGTGTCCCGTAAATATGATCTGAGTTGGGTGACGTGTTTTTGGAGTAGTATGTCAACGTAATGAGATAGGTTACAAGTCAGAGAAGAGATTCCAGAGATGATCGGTCTTCCGGGTGGGTTGTTGACATCTTTATGAACCTTCGGAAGGTGATAGAATGTTGGTGTGACCGGATCTTCTATCCAAATGTAGGATCTTTCTTTTTTGGTGATGATGTTTTTTGTTAGGGCTTTGTCTAGCAGGGTTTTCAGTTCCGAGGTGTAGGTGTTGATGGGGTTATTTGGAAGTGTTTCATAGTAGTCGGTATCTGAGAGGATTCTGGATGCTTCAGATAAGTAGGTATCTTTGTTTTGTATAACAATACCCCCGCCCTTGTCTGCGTTGCGGATGACTAGGTCGGAGTTGTTGGTGAGTTTTCTGAGGGCCGATCTTTCTTGGAGTTTGAGGTTATGGCCGGTTTTTGGGTTCTTATTGTTGTTGATATTTCTGAACTCGTTTTCTACCATAGAGAGAAATGTTTCGATGTGGCTACCTCTATGATGCGTGGGGTAGAATTTGGATTTTGGTTTAAGGCCTGATGCAATCATGGGGATATCAGTCGAGCAGGTTGCGGTGAGTTCAGTCGGCAGGATTGCTGCCTGCATACTGAGAGCTGCTTTGATAATTTTAAAAGCCAGGTTTTGTATTCAAAAAGATTTCACAACTTAATAAACATCCTAAGAGGCACTTGTTAATGATCAGATTGAAATGGAAAGAGGTTCCCTTTTAAAAGATTGCCATGATCACCTCTGAATCAACTGCAGAGATTCTAACAGCTGAGGTGGGAGAGTTCTGTTCCTTCAGGACAACAATCAGGTTGTACCTGCACAAATCTTCCCTTATGGAGAAGCAGAAAAGGTCTAGCAAAAGCCTGAGTACAGGGGACTTGATATTTAATCTTCCAACAAGACACAAGATCCCAAACATAAAGCAAAAATCTAACATGGAATAGTCACAATAAACTATATCAAAGTGTTGTTTTTAAACAGGCCAAGTCAAAGTTTCAGACGTGAATCCCAATTGCGAATCTGGCGAAAAAGCTGAAAGCCTGCGTTCACTAAAAGCTCACCATTCCAAGCTAACTAAGCTCAATCCTGACTGAGCTCAGCTGTTTTCCCAAGAAAATGGGCAGATACTTTCATTATCTCTCAATGTGCAAAAACCAGTAGAGACATACCCCAAGCGACTTGCAGGCTGTAATCACAGCAACAGCAAGGTGGCACTACAAAATATTACGTTAAGGGTTCGAATAATATTGTAACCCTAACTTTTTCAGATTTTTTTAAATACCAATGACATGTCCACCACCTCACATGTGCCCCACTTGCTGTTTGATTCATTCCAAAATGTGCAAAAATGTTGAAAGTTCAAGGAAGCGAATACTGTGTTTAGCAGGCACTGTACACAACATCCTCCCACAGTTCCTCCTTCCCGACCAATCTCCGACTTACCACCCTCCCCTAGACGACTGGAACAGATTAGTCTGGGACGGGCACCTTCCCTCATAAACCCATGCTGATGCGGGTTGTAAGGTTATACACATTGAGAGTACTGCCACGGATAGATTGCTAAATAGATATTTTATTAGAAAATTACCTCTTCACTAACATTTAATTTCTACATAATCCAGATCTAGCTATAGCCTCAATGTGATGCTCAGATATCAAGTAGGTCCCTTTTATTTGTAGAACCCATCTTGATAGAATCTTCGAGTGCCTCTGCTCAGTGAAAGTCATCTTCATTATCCGTAAATACCTGTTTTAGCCTCCACCAATCAAGCTCCTTTAATCACATTGTTTGGATAATCAAAAACTCATTGTAACACCACATAAGGTGCAACTCGCCGTAATGGACTAGGCATTACATACCTTCATCAAACCTACAGACAGAACGCGTAATTACTACCGGTATTATTCTAGCTGTCAGCCTGTAAAAAGTTCTTTCAATTCCCAAAAATTGTTTTGTCTTCGTTTTCTCCTGTGCGTTGTCAGTAGCAACAACAGAACAGAATATAGAAAGGAGGGACAAATTCACCTAACGTGGTATCCAGAACAGATATCCTGTCCCAAGTAGCGTACCAAAACTGCACCCAGGGAACAAACCAAATGCTTTATACCTTTTTCCACTAATTTTTACCCCAACCATATCCTACTTCATGTATCTAGAGATAATTGTGCACTAGGTCAATTTTTTGAGAAAAAGTCATCCACATATTACAAGAAGACACAACTGGTTAAAGCAGATGAAGGCCCACCACAAGCAAACAACAGCAATTCTTAGGCTCTCCGTTGCCTACTATTGCTCTCATGTATCAATGCTCCCCTAAGGTGATAAATGTATCATTGACAAACTGGTAAAGCTTCCATATCTGAAAATGGCAAAATTAGGCTGCAACACGAATATGTAAAAGAAAGTGGATACTTTATTCACCCAAGTGCCCATATACATGGATCTTTCACACTGTGACTCCACATTTGTGGTTTATTTATTCCTTAATGTCTTGATTGCCTTTTATATGTTGGCATAATGGCAAATGGTTCTACTTTTTAGTACTGACTTATCCCGTAGGCTTCTTTATCTATATGCCTATGTCTGAGTAAACCAAAGGTGTCTAAATTCTGGTACCACAAATGGATAGATTTGCACTTCCCTATCAAGTATTTTGTTTGACATTACTTTCTTCTCTGTAGGCACCATTTTGCTGTCGGACAATTCTTCCATCTTTACTTTGTTTTGCATTTTACTGACACCCTACTGTGTGGCTTTCATGACGTATATTTGTCTCCCTCTAGTACTGTCCCATCACACATACCTCTAAAAAACCCTATTGATTTTTTTAGTACAACAATAAACCTCCACACCTCTCAGAGGAGGCAAGAGAGGGTATGGAATCCATTTTTTCTGGGCAGGAGGTGAAGCTGGCTACCGGCCTTGCCCATAGTAAAAGCTCAGGCCCTGACTGCTGGCTCTTGTCTGTTTCTTTTCTTCAATTTCTCTATCTGCTCAGACTCTCCACTGTTACCGATACATTTAATGTCATTCGCTTCAACAACCGTGTTATCCTCAGCTTTTCTTTAGGCCCATCAGCCGACGCTCCCAAAGACAGTAAATCATCCCCAACATGAGCAAACTCTGGCTATTTCATCCTTTAATGTTCAAGGTAGGGAAGATGGGAGCATGTGGCCAGCAAGGACCGGATGTAGGTATTTCTCCAAAAGGTTTATTAGAAGGTAAACATAGATAACAAGAGTATCACAACGCGTTTCGGGAATACAACAATCCCCTTTTTTCAGTGAAAGGACATTCTGGAATACATCAAAAAATAAAATACCAATGTGTATACATATAAAAATAAAAGGATGATAAACATATCGGAATGGTGGTCGTTTGTACAATGTTTGGTAGTATCACATAGATAACAGAATGAAACTGCTGTATGGTGGATAAAGAGCTATAATAGCTGGAATACCATATATAATGTAAAATGAGTTGTTATAAATGTAAGGATAATTGATACATCTTAAATAAAATATATATTGAATAATAAATAAATAAATGAATAAATAATAAAAACAAAAACAATTCATCAAAGTACAAGTAGAAATAGATAAATGTAGATATATATATGTATATTAAACGTAGAGCTAAAATAATCATAGACATTTCGTTAGTTAAAAACAATCTATTGGGTATTAGAGAAAACTACAATCTAAAAACACAATATAGAGTTGGGTAGGGGGACATCCCTTAGATGCGGCATGGTGGGTAGGAGTTAATATCCTGTGATATGCTGGAAACAGAGTCAGCAATTTGTTCTCTTACCAGTTCCGGATCTAATGATGGCGTGTGTCCGGATTTGTGCGCGCGTGGCGGCGCGCTGGTTAAATACAAGCAGTGGAAAAAGCACGAGCGTGCGCGCATGCGTCACTGCGTATCGAGGCTGGCAGGATGACTGAGACCTCGGTGGGTGGTGAGTATGTAAGGGCCCGTTGCCCCTAGTGATAGTAAACAAGAGGCGTTATTTTGGAACAGGGAGCGGTGTATCGACAACCGCTTGAATGGAAGTTTTGGACTAGATAGAAATGGATGGGGAAATGGGGAGAGGTTTTGCCCTTTTGAGGTATAAAACATATTGTGAAACGGGGATGTATATATATTATTATGGATTGGATTTTATTATGGCAAGAAATAAAAATATCATAAAAATATATATATAAATAAGTGTAATGAGTCAGCATTGGCGTTGGAGTATTAGAGGTGAAAGTTGGAAGTAGAAGACCTCATATAACCATAATATCAGAGGTAATAAAAAATGAAAAAAATATAAAAAATATAATAATAATATAGGGTTGAATGGTTAGTATATATATGTCAGACTGGCTGTAAATTTGAGAGTGTGGAGGTTGGAAGTAAAGACCTCATGTAGAAAATATATCAGAGAAAGGGAGTGTAGTGGTTAAACGACTGGTGAAGATACTAGAAATTGTCTTCAAACATTTCGTTCAAGCCTGCTGGGTGTAGGCGGTTAATTTTATAGATCCAAAAAACACTCCCTTGTTTCCAGTGTGTTGATGTCCGGTCATGATGTGTTTCTATAATTTTCTCAATCGGTGTAACAGAGAATGCGGTAAAGTCTTTGTTATTGGCCATGTTAAAAAGCGTGTCTGGAGACACGGTTTTTTGGGTATATCCGTTGGTCACTTTGCTTCTATGGTCCTTCATTCTCAAATTTAGATTCTGACAGGAGGCCGCCAACGTATGTGTAGACCACAAGTGATCAAAGAGATAAATTACGATGTGGAGAACAATTTATAAATTGTTTAATTTTGAATACCTCCCCAGTTTGATTGCTGGTGAAGGTTTTTTTCCCATGTTGAATATGTAGACAGCATTTTGCAGTTTGCCATGGCAACCTTTGTAGCTGCCTGTATTGTATGGGGGAAGAGGCTCAGTCGTTTAGTTGTGTCCCTTTTTGCCGTAGTTTGGTGGGAGCAATTAAACCTTTGAGTGTTTGGGACCTTCTATAGATTATTTTTGGTTTTTCGGTAGGTTCTTTTTCAGGAAGGGGTCATTTAGAAGTACAGGCCAGTATTTTTTTTGAAGAGTTGATTGAGGGTATGGTGATTCGTATTGTAGTTAGTGATAAAAGCTGGAATATTGGTGGTATTGGTGGGAACGTTTTTAATTTATTAGTGGATGGTTTCAAGCATCTTCTTGGGTGAGGGAGAGCGCTCTGTCGAAGGGCCGCCTCAACCAAGGTTTTAGGAAAGTTTTTTTTCTTTGAATCTCTTTTTTAATATTGACTTTGTTGTTTTATATATTCGTGTCTGTGCAGTTTTCTGCGAATGCCTTCTAAATTGACTGAATGGAATATTGGACTTCCATTTGTTGTGGTGTGCACTTTTAAGTCCAAATAGCTATTTGTCTCACTGGTTTGAAAAATGGTGTGCTGGTGGAATTTGGTTATCTGTTGAGGAGAGATGAAGATCAGCAATTCCAATTCAAAAAACCGGAGAAAATTAGCTGTGAATGATAGACCACCAGTCAGTTGTTGAGATACTTGAGCAATTCTTTGATAGAGGAGGTGGTCCGTTTTCCAATTAGAGGAGATCATCATATATCTCTTATCGTGAGGATGATATTGTGTTTCCATCGTTCATTTTTTGTGGATGTATTCTTCCTCAAATTTCCCCATATAAAGTTTGGTCGAAGCTGGGGGCGAACCGCTCCCCATAGCTTTCCCTTGATTTGTCTATAGGTGTTGTTTTGAAACCATAAATATTTAATGAGCTTTTCGTATGTATTGGATTGGCTTCTAGAATGAAGTCACTTTGTATTTTGGGCAATGTTGGGATCATTGTATAAAAATATTTGACTGGCTTCTATGCCTTTTTGGTGGGGAATATTAGAGTATAATGCGGCTACAATCCAACGATAGCCACATAAAGGAGGTTCCCATTTGATTTCTTTCATGATGAGTATACACTGGGTGGTGTCCCGTAAATATGATCTGAGTGGTACTGTTTTTGGAGTAGTATGTCAACGTAATGAGATAGGTTACAAGTCAGAGAGAGATTCCAGAGATGCTCGGTCTTTCCGGGTGTGGTTGTTGACATCTTATGAACCTTCCGGAAGGTGATAAATGTTGGTGTGACCGGATCTCTCTATCCAAATGTAGGATCTTTCTTTTTGTTTGGTGATGATTTTTTTTGTTAGGGCTTGTCTAGCAGGGTTTTTCAGTTCCGAGTTTGTAGGTTGAGGGTTTTGGAAGTGTTTCATAGTAGTCGGTAATCTGGAGGATTCTGGAATGCTTCAGATAGTAGGTATCTTGTTTTGTTATACCATCCCCCCCCGCCCTTGTCTGCGTGGCGGATGACTGTTCGGATTTTTGGTGAGTTTTTCTGAGGGCCGATCTTTCTTGGAGTTTTGAGGTTTGATGGCCGGTTTTTGGTTCTTGTTGTGTTGATATTTCGAACTCGTTTTCTACCAATAGAGAGAAATGTTTCGATTGGCTACCTCTATGATGCGTGGGGTAGAATTTGGATTTTGGTTTAAGGCACTGA
>WNYA01003388.1:0-19579 GCA_019512145.1 Engystomops pustulosus | reverse complement strand
TTACAGTATGGGGGACGGGTACTTACAGTATGGGGGAGGGGTACTTACTGTTCTTACAGTATGGGGGATGGGTACTTGCTTACCTTGAGTCATTGGGTGCAGATATAATCTGATGTATTCTGTCTTCTTCTTTCCTCAGGGTCATGACTGACCCAAATCAGACATATCCTGGCCCACAATATGATCTTCTGATTGACTGGGCCATAAACGGGTCTATGACATCCACTAGTGAAAGGACATAAAGCAGGAAAGCAGGAACACAAGAGGTGGCAAAACTACCTATGGCAGCTGTGAAGTGTTTGGAGTTTTGGGCTGATATTTGATGAATGGAGATATAAAGATACAGAGACACATCTGCTCCGTACAGTTACAGACAGAGGGAGGAGACAGGAAACATCACAAGTCATTACAAGCAACAAGTTATGAGCAAAGCTGATTATTATTACTCTCAGGGTGTGAATTTTTATGATTAGTTTATTTTATAACATTTTTTTTCCAAACAACTAAAAGAACTGAAACTTTATGAATAATATTTATAAGATACAACAGAGTGAACATGATGATGTACAGAATCCTGATACTGATGGGGCTGAACGTTATTCCAGGTGAGATTAATAGATACAAATGTTTGTTGTTTCACCATTTGTTGTTTATTCTTTTCTTTAACAGTCCCCTCTCCTTCTTCTTCTTCTTCCTGACTTCCCGCTACTTCTTTTCCTTTTCTTCCTCTCTATTGCCTTCACACTCACATTCTACCGTTCATTGTCTGTCTCCTTCACTGCCTTCTTCTTCTTCATCTTCTTGTTTGCTTTGTTCTATTCTTTCTACTTCTATTTCTGCTTCGTATTTCTACTCCCTTTTTTCTTCTTCTTCTTCCCCCACTTCTCCAGTTTTCTCCTCTTTCTCCTTCTTTTCCTGCCCCTTTCCTTCTCCATTTTCTCTTCTCCTTCTTCTGCCACCTATTGTTTTTCTCAGTCTCTTTCTATCACCCTCCCATTCTACTGTTTATTCTCAATCTCCTCCTTCTATTTCTCATTCTCTCTATCACCATGTTCTTAACTTTCTTCCTCTCCTTCTTCCTCTCCTTCTTCCTCTTCCTTCTTCCTCTCATTCTTCCTCTCATTCTTCTCCTTCTTCCTCTCCTAGCTCTTCTTCTTCACCAGCTCTTTTTCCTAGTTCTTTTTCCTATACCCTTTTTTCCATCTTCTTTTTCTCATCCCCCTCTTTTTTCACCACCTTTTTTTGCTTTTCACCACTCCTTCTTCCTTTCCCAAGTTTTTCTCCTACATTCTTTCTCCTTCTTCCTCTCATAACTCTTCTTCTTCATCAGCTCTTTCTCCTACTTCTTCTTCTACCCTTTTTTCCGTCTTCTTTTTCTCATCCCCGACTTTTTCACCACCATTTTTTTTCTTTTCTCGACTCCTTCCTTTACCAAGTTTTTCTCCTACATTCTTTCTCCTTCTTTATCTTCTTTCCCTAACAACACTCCATAAAATTTACCGTATCCCTTTAACACTACATCCACTGGAAGCTGATACATGTGTAATGACTTTTGTTGCTATTTCTTAAACTACTAAATAGATTAAAACTTTAAGAACGTTTCTATTTTCCTCTCCAGGTTCCTCTCAAGTCTTACAGATATCCCAGGACCCAAAACTTGTTATAAAGAAGAAAGGGGAATCTGTAGATCTTCATTGTCAGTATGGTGACAGCACCTACATCGCTATGTTCTGGTACCAACAGAAACCACAGGAAGGTCTGAAGCTGATGGTCTACTCAACCGGTGCAAAGGATGGTGACATGGAAGAGGAGTTCAAGTCCTGGACTCTGAGTAGAGAACAAATTACAGAAGCGACACTGACCTTGTCTCAACCTCAAGTTTCGGACTCCGCTGTGTATTTCTGTGCAGCCAGCAAAGCACAGCTACATAGGACAAGGCAGCCGCAAGCATAAAACTTATAATTAACATTGCTCTCTTCTACCTATAGATGGCGCCATTTATTTATATCACATTATTATAAATTCTGCCAATATCTCAGATAACATGTGGCACAGATACCTGACCACCGGATCTCATATGATCCGTACATACAGTATATACAATCACATGCCACCAAGCCCCAGCTGTGGTCTATACAGAGAGATCAGAAAGTGGGAGGAGACAGGAAACATTGTATATTACTTATAAATCATATATGATAAATGATAACGTCACATTCTGGGTTTGCGATTCTTACCTTCTATTTTATGTTTTAGAACAATAATAATATGATGTACAGAATCCTGATACTTTTGGGTCTTCTTGTTATTCCAGGTGAGGAAATGTATAGATATTAATGTTTGTTATAATTATTTTTCACTATTTTTATACTTTTACTTTTTTACTATTATTATTGTACTTCTTATTCCTCTTTTTTACTCTTCTGCATTTTCTTTTTCATTTCTACTCAACTCGCAGTTTCACAAAACCTGTTTCCAGCTGCCTGATGGACTTTTCTTTATAAACTTTTGATTAACCCCATGTTTCCGGTGTTTCCGGTTACTAGAAAAATATATCATGATCATATTATTGCATCTTTTGTATATGTTAAATACACAAATTAAAAAAAAAACCTTCCATCATCCTCAGCTTTGTCTCAAGTCTTACAAATATCCCAAGACCCAAAACTTGTAATAAAGAAGAAGGGGGAATCTGTAGAACTTTATTGTCAGTATGGTGACAGCAGCTACTGGGCCATGTACTGGTACCAACAGAAGCCACAAGACGGTCTGAAGCTGATGGTTTACTCACCCAGTGAGGGTCAAGGTGATATGGAAGATGAGTTCAAGTCCTGGAGTCTCAGCAGAAGCAAAACCACTGAAGCGACACTGACCTTGTCTCAGCCGAAGGAGTCAGACTCTGCTGTGTATTTCTGTGCAGCCAGCAAAGCACAGCTACATAGGAGAATGTATCCGCAAGCTTAAAACATACAAGAAAGTGATGTAAATTATACCCATAGATGGCGCCATTTATTTATATCATCACGTTGCATATTCTGTCAGGTCACAGATGATATATTCTGGATACTGTAACAACTTAGTGTCCCATGATGTTACCTTAATGCTTTAACATTAGCCATGGTAGTTTATTTTAAGAGCTGCTGAATCACAGCAACACTCCCATAACTAAGGACTTCCAGGTGAGGAATTACATAAAACATACAAATATTAATCAATTTCCCAAACCCCATCACTTCGTGTCCCCTAAGGTTTCCATTCAAGCTCTTGGTCATCATTCCTTTCCGTAACTACAAAGGGCTTCAGCGCTCCACCATCTGCTCCTACTGCTGGTCCAGTGAAATGATCACATGACCCAGTAGATCTGTCCTTCAGGGGTCCTGTAGTTATCATTAACTCCCTTCTTCCCTATCATAATGTTTGTAGAGTTATCTTGCAGCTCTTTAGGCTTGGATAGGGCTCCATATCTCCACTCACTATCCCTTGGAACAAATCATGAAAGGTAAGAACCTCCATAGGAAAGATCTTGAGAAGACCCTTTTCCTTTGAAGACTTGTCCAGAAACCAATTCATTGATTATCCCCTTCTTCTCTTCATCTGGTAGAAGGTCCTCAGTGACCTCCACCTCTTTTTCCTTGAAATGGTCAGCACCGGGTCTGTCCCTTTTCTTTCCTCTTTCTCTAAAGTTGGAATCCCACAAAAGGGGATTATATAAGTAATGAGAGGTAGGGTGGAGGCAGGACTACGACTACAGGCAGGAGAAGACACTGGATGTAGCCCCCGTGGAGATGATGGTGGTGGAGAGCAGAGCCAGGGATCACAGCGGAGATAGGGATAGGAGGGACTTGTTTTCTTTTCTCTCTCCGTCTTATTATTAGCCAAAGGAGCTGGTATAATTGCAGGCTATGCCCTGGTCACATAGGTCTTAACATTCTCGGGGCAGCTCTTGTAGTCATAAGCTGCCTGTGAGGAGACCCAACCAGGTTGAACAGTCTATAACTAGGGGTCGTCTGTAAGTCGAGTGTCCTTAAATAGGGAACCACCTGTATTTTTGTGTACATATACTACACTTATATTGAGCACTCGCTAATATTGTCCTTTTACTGTTTATTACACTCTCAGTGTTTGACCTGACAAAGACCCTGGTCGAGCGTTAAAACGTGTTGTCAATTTAAAAAAAATAAAAAATATTTTTATCAAAACTAAAACTGACTATAACTTTGAGTCTCGTGGTTTCAGCACATGAACCTGGAAGTGCACCCACATCCCTGTTTTTCACTATACAATTAACCATGATCTTGTGGGGGAATCACCGATAATTTGGGTGGGTTTTATAACACGCTGAATATATGTGACAGAGATACCGAGGCGCAGCCGCTCCGTACAGTTACTGATAGATCGCAAAGAGGGAGGAGACAGGAAACAGCAAATGTTACTGGAAGCAACAAGTTATTATTAAAAGTAAATCCCTCTCTGCATTTGGGGCTCTAGAATTTTGGTTACATTTGTGTTAATTGTTTACAAACAACTTGATATTCTAAGTAATTTCTATCAAAATATAAAATGATGAACTTGAGAACTGACAGCATCCTGATCCTTGTGGGTCTGAGTGTTATCCCAGGTGAGAAAATTCTAAGAAATATCTTTATCTCCTTCTATCTCTTTCATCATTGCCTCAATCTTTTCCCTTTCAGTCTTCTCCATCTCTTCCTTCTTTTCTCCTCCATCTCATCATTTTTCTTTTCCTTCTTCCTACCATCCTCCTTATTCCCTTGTCCTTTTTCTACTTTTTCTTATTCCCTCTTCTTATTCTTTATGAGTTCTTCCCCCCTTTTCTCCTTCTATCTCTTTTTTATCTTTCATCCTTTTCTTCATCTTTTCCCTCTCTCGCTTCTTCATATCTTGCTTCTTTACCTTCTTCTACATCTTATCATTTTCATTTCCTTCTTCCTATCATCCCCGTTATTCCCTTATCCTTCTTCTACTTCTTTTTTCCCCTCTTCTTCTTGTTCTTTATGAGTTTTTTCTCCTTCTATCTCTTTTTTTTCTTTTATCCTTTTCTCCATCTTTTCCCTCTCATTCTTCTTCATATCTTGCTTCATTTCCTACTTCCACATCTTGTCATTTTCATTTCCGTCTTCCTATCACCCTCTTTATTCCCTTATCCTTCTTCTACTTCTTTTTTCCCCTCTTCTTCTTGATCTTTATGAGTTTTTTCTCCTTCTATCTCTTTTTATCTTTCATCCTTTTCTCCCTCTTTTCCCTATCACACTTCTTCATATCTTGCTTCATTTCCTTCTTCTACATCTTATCATTTTCATTTCCTCTTCTTCTTACTTCTTCTTCTTTAAGATTTTTTTCCTCTTTCTATCTCTTTTTATCTTTTATCACCATTCTCCTACCTTCCCTTCTTCATTTTTTTCTTCTGTACATGACTCTTAACTTGAGGTTATGTGGAGTCATGGTTATGTGGAGTCATCTTTCACTACAACACCCTTTCCATTGCCTTTAAGCGTTTATAATGTTATTTTCTTTATAGAGATTTGATTGAACTGCAGCTAGAAAACTATAGGATGTCTGTATTCTTGCTACATTCTGTATGTGTTAAAGAACTTCTATCATCCTTAGGTTTGTCTCAAATCTTAAAAATATCTCAAAACTCAACACTTTTAATAAGGAAGAAAGGGGAATCTGTAGATCTACATTGTCAGTATGATGACAGCACCTACTTTGCTATGTTTTGGTACCAACACAAACCGCAAGAAGGTCTGAAGCTGATGGTCTACTCATCCTCCGAACGGCAAGGTGACATGGAAGATGGGTTCAAGTCCTGGACTCTTAGTAGAGAAGAAACTACAAAAGCGACACTGACCTTATCTCAGCCGAAGGATTCGGACTCTGCTGTGTATTTCTGTGCAGCCAGCAAAGCACAGCTACATAGGAGAATGTATCCGCAAGCAGAAAACATAGAGAGAGCCATGTCACTTATACCTATAGATGGCGCTATTCAGTATTGATTTTCCTTTCCATATTCTGGTAATATTTTAGATAGTTTATGATGCACACAATTCTATATAATGGACATCTGATTATATGATATGCTATAGATATAGTGGTCCATGATTGAAAATAAGGCTTTCTATACATAATTGACATTTTTAGAAAAAAAAAAAACCAACAAAAAATCTACAGAAAATGTTTTTTGGTCGGTATCTACATTTTGTTAAAAACTGATCATGTGATGGAGGTGTGACATACGGGTTCCGTAGCTGCTGCCATCTTTGGTGTCTGTGCTGGTGGATGGAGACCGGGAGCTGGGACTCCTCCCTGCATTAACTTCTATGTAATCATCTAACACCACACTGAGATTTTGTCTTATTCAGAAAAATTAACTAAACTTCAATTATGAAAACATATTGGGAAAAAAAGAAAGGAGGTCTAACCCTTCTCCGGCTCCTGGTACCCAGGTTGCTCTGGTGGTTCTGGTCTTTGGCACCTCCTTCAGGGCTTGAAGTAGTTTTGGTCATGGGACCTGCTGCAGCCGATCAGTAGTCACCACCAACAACACGACATCACTTGTAACGTCTCATGGCCTGCGGAAGCCACTGATTGGCCAAAGCAGATCCCATGACCGCAAACACTTCCTGCCAGGCAGAAGTTCCCAAAACCAGGATCAGAAGCTGGTATAGGGAGAGTATCATGAAAAAACCCTTAAAGGAGAAGTTTCTTAAAGAAAAGCAGATTGGTGTGAAGAAGGGAGCTTAAGAAGAGGAAGGACAAGGAAAAGATTTAAGATGATCAAGTTCCTTAAAGAAGACCTGTCACCCATTAATTGGGCACCAGTGCTTAAACAAACGCTGCAGTGTTAGAAGGATAGCATTACCGGAAACCTCTGGTAACGCTATCTAACATTGCGGCGGAGTACAAAGCAAAGCGGTCCAACGTATTCATGAGAGGCCAAAGTGCTGCTTCTTCCCCGGACCGCCCAGCTCGCTTCATAGGCCGGCGGTGACTGCCACGGGTCATGGGGAAGTCCCAACCCCACCCCAACCCCGCCCCCTCATGAATACATCAGACTGCTTGGCGAGTGGTCAGGTGTCTACATTGTACTCCGCCGCAGTGTTAGATAGCGATACCAGAGGTTTCCGGTAACACTATCCTCCTAACACTGCAACGTTTGTTTAAGCACTAGGAGCTGCTTACTTTACGATTTATGGGTGACAGGTCCTCTTTAAGGGGAGATTTTTTGAAAATAAATCTAACATCAAATTCCATCATGATAAACCAGAGACACTCACTCATTTATCCAGGCGGTAATAATAATGTGACGGTGGTAATATTCTAATATGTGTTATCCATGGCCTTCTTCCTTCTAAAATCAACTTTTACAATTATGCTAATGAGCCAGAAAGGCTATGGACGAGTTACAGAAGACCTCTGGCCTTACCCTCCCCCCTGCACTTTCTGTTATCTCAGCAGCAGTAAGCATTATGGGTGGAAGTGCCCCTCCAGAGTGTAAGAGCCTCCTAAGCTACAGCACAGAAGGGCTCTGATAACATTGGAAGGAACATATATAAAAATAAATCTACAAAAATGTGAATGATACAAAGGGCAACAACAAAAAAAGGGCCACACCATTAAATTAAATATTTAACCCCAAATTCAAATAATGAAAAAGTAACAATGTTTTCCACGTAGGTATTAATAAACCCTACAACTGGTGTAGTAAAGAAAAAGAAGAGACCTCACACAATGCTGTGCACAAAACCCCCATGGAAAGAGGCCTCCTTCTTCCTAAAATCAACTTTTACATTTTTGTTAATGAGCCAGTAAGGCTCAAAGACTGTTACACTGTTTCTCCCTCAGCACTTCTTCTTCCCTCTGCCTGATGTAATCTCACACAGTGGGAAGGGGGAGGTGCTGCTGCGCTGTGATGCTACAGCACGGAGGGGCTCTAGTAACACCCCAAGGAGCCTTTCACACTCATTAGCATAATTATAAAAGTTGATTTTTAGAAGGAAGGAGGTCATGAATAACAAATATAAGAAGATACCACAGTGACAGTGCCTGGATCTATGAGTAATGTCCCTGATTTATCAGGATGGATTCTGATGGGAGATTTCCTACTATTAATACTGCTCTGCCATGTAAGAAGACACCAGTATTACACATGGGGGGACATTGATCATAGTGGGTCTCAGGTTCGCCTATTTTTGCACCTGGTTTGCTCTTCTTTTTGGCTCCTGATCTATGATGGATCTAGTTCTGCCTTAGTAGATGCGTTTTGGAACTGTCGCATGTCCGATTCATTTGCGCCTAAATTTGCGCCAAATTTGGCGCAAATGTTAGATCTCATTTGTGAGCAATAATGAAAGGAGACTGAGAAAATGTGACAGAACGTTCAGGGCGTCATCTCTGCACCAAAAACTATCATTGTGATGTAACTGCAGGGACTAAATGTGACAGAGATGTGAAAAAAAAAAATTCTTGCTGAAATGAGTCTTTGCCTTTTTTATTATAATGTACAGGAAATGGAGTCTGATAATATTCTCAGATCTGTACAATAAGACAATAATCACTCCCAGAGATGATCCCATAGACAACGATGAAGTCGTTACTGGAGAAATTTTACATTTTAAAACTGCTCCGAAGTATTTTCCATGTTGCATAGAGGTTATTCTTCATTTGGGAACCTAAAATGTATGTTTTTAGTAATGAAAAGGGAAGTTTTTTGGAAGTGCACCTGCTCAGAGCAGGTGCATTTTCTGCGCCTATTTTGTGCCTTTTTAGGTGCACTTTTGTGATAGATCCCGTGCAAACATCTGGATAGGACGCACTCACTATGTCAGATAAGGCGCAGGGACTCAAAACCACTAAGTGCCGAACTTTGCCGTGCGCCAGGAAATGGCGCATAAATGCGCCTAGTTAACGAGATGTGCCAGATTTTAGCGCTAAAAGACGCTCAAAACAGTCTAACAGACTATGATTAATGTCCCCCATGGTTCATGATAATCGGGGGTCTGTTGCACACCCTGCATTGGGTGACCCCACGTTCATTCTTATTATTCTAATAAAAATTTCAAACCCACAACTTTCGCTGTGGAACAGGAAACAAAAGTTTGCCAGGTAACAGGTAATGTTATTGGGCACTTAGTTTGGTGTCTTTATCGGACGACAGACTGGAAGCTATTAATTTCCATAAAGGTTTAATCACTTTAATTAGACTGATAGATATGAGATATATAGATATATGATAGATAGATATAAGATAGATAGATATGAGATAGATAGATAGATATGAGATAGATAGATAGATATGAGATAAATGGATAGATAGATATGAGATAGGTAGATAGATAGATAGATAGATAGATAGATAGATAGATAGATAGATATGGGATAGATAGATAGATAGATAGATAGATAGATAGATAGATAGAAAGAAAGATAGATATGAGATAGATAGATAGATAGATAGATAGATAGATAGATAGATAGATAGATATGAGATAGATAGATAGACAGATAGATATGGGATAGATGGATAGATAGATATGAGATAGGTAGATAGATAGATAGATAGATAGATAGATAGATAGATAGATAGATAGATATGGGATAGATAGATAGATAGATAGATAGATAGATAGATAGATAGACAATAGAAGGTAAGCAGCACACCAAAATGGAGATCTCGTTGAAAAACGGTGAGTTTATTCCATGTTATGAAAGGTACAAATACATGTACAGAAGCAACGTTTCGACTCCTCAGAGTCTTTGTCAAGCCTAGTGACATAGGTGCACAGCGATCTTATATAGCAAACAAATGTGATCACATGATCCAAAACGATCCCACCCCTTTGGATTAACATATTTCATCCCATCGTAAATATACAAAGAATTGTGAAATAAATTGAACATTTCATCATAAATGTGCATATAAAGTGGAGTACTAGTGCATTATAATATATTAGAGACATGATTACAAGCAGCAAACGTAGAGGCAGAAAGTGACAAGTGCTTACAATATTGTAAAGTGCTCAATTCTAATATATTAAAGTTAAAAACGTCACCCGGCATATCCTAAACTTATAAGAACGTACTACACTGGATATTAATAAAGTTATTAGAAGTGCTTATGTTTGGGAAGTACTAGAGACATGGGGTTGGATTGGCGAAAGCTGCATGGCGCGGAGCCGCCAGCTCAATTGGCATCATGCGACTCTGCGCATCTGTTTAATGCCCTCACCCGCAAATCCCAAAATTATAAGAACACTACACAATTCAAACCTGGTGCAGGTCGGGACCGAGTATGACACTGGGGCTTGACATATACTTGGCGAAGAGAGAATTGCGGGGGGCTACCTGGCCAGGTCTCAAGGGCTACTTTAGACATACGCCCACACCTCCACTACACCTCCCCTCTAATCTCGATACCGTACGGGGGGCCCATGGAGGCATAATCAGGCGGTAGTCTTAGATCTAGGCACAGCAGCAGTGCCGTCGCTAAGCGACAGCAGGGCGGTGCTCAAACTGCGTGAGGCATAGGCGATAAAAGCGCAAACCGCCCAAGAGCTATTACAGCATTCCACATCAAAGTTTAACTTTGTGCAACCTGCTGGGTAATCCACAAAATATACTGGCAATTCTACAATTAGGGCTATTAGTTCAGCGCTTTCTTGCGAATTCGTTTACATTCCCTCTCACACCGGCATATCCTAAAACTTATAAGACCGATACTACCACTCGATCTTACAAAAGGTATAGAGGTGTTGGGGACGTAGCCGAAACAGGGGTCTTGGATTGGCGAAAGGCTCGCAGGCTGCAGAGCGCCAGCTCCATCACAAGATCAAACTAACATGTGGCAGCACCTTTAAATCTAATACTAGTTCACGCCTCCCATAATAATAAAGCTTTATTTATATAGCTATCATATTCTGCAGCGCGTTCACAAATCTATAGAGAACAAAATACAAATGTTTAACTTGCAACCAGAAGCACAACATAGTATAGGAACAACAGGAGGTGAGGGGCACTGCTCGCCAGAGTTAAGAGGTTTAGACAGATGACGGGGAGGTAAGGGTGGGTAAACGAGGTTAAGAAGAATATTTCTCGAGGTCAGCCATGCTTCTTAGGGGAATAGACAAAATAGATAAACGGATTTCTGTCGCTTGTTGAACCACTCAGCGTCATTTAGAACAGGTCAGGGTGTAATGGTGAATGCAGAGAAGTCTGTGAAGTTGGTGCTTGGATAACAGATGGGGGACGACAAAGGAGGGTTAGGAGAAGAGTTAAAAATTCACGAAAAGTTAATGAGTGCATAGGCTTTGCACTAAAGAAATGGGGTTTTAAGAGCACGTTTGAAAACTTGGAGGTTAGGTATTAGTTTGATCGTCGGGTCAGAGCAGTTCCCTAGAATTGGAGCACTCCAGAGAATCCTGGAGACGGCGCGGGGCTGAGGGGAGGTCCGCAATAGGGTAGAGGTTATCTAAGATCACTGGAGGAATCATCTAAGAGCACGGTTGAGGCGATGAGTGAGATAAGAGAGGAGAGGGTTGGGGGGTGCTGCAGCCAGTATACCGAGATCAGAAGAGGGTATTAGATTTTAAACTGTCTTCGAAAGGAGACTGGCGCCAGTGCAGCGACTGGCATGAAATGTAAAGCTACCATTGGTACCCTTATCAACGAGTGTTGTCAGGCAGAAATTTGGGTTGTTTTCAGGGCTTCCACAACAAAATTGTTTAACTTTGTCACCACCCTTGCTGTGTAATCCACAAAAATATACGGGCAACTTTCTATCATCGTACCACATGTATTATCTGAGCGATTCTTGCTCAACCTACTTGGTTCCTCTTGCCACACCATTGGTGAAGCCTGAGCCATATTAGGTATGTCGCCTGACACTCTCTAGACTGCCGCGCGCTGACGTGCCTAGAATGCCGTCAACATATAGTTGTAGGGGGCAATTATGGATGTTTGAGCGGTTTTTAGAGCTATATAGCTTCATTCTGTCATCGGTCGATGGGCCTGTGTGCCATAATTTGGCATAAATGGGGCGTTTAAGCAGCCTCAGAGCATCCATGCATGCGCCCCTGCTGTTTCCTGTCAATTGCAGTGGTTGTGTATTCAATCCTTTTCTTGAGGTCAAAGGTGTTGGCCAAGGCTCCCTGTGCAAGAGCCTTCGGTCTCTCCATGAAAAATGCTGTCGAGTCTCCATGAATTCAATGGGGTTCGTTATTGAAGAGCACCGAGCATCGGATAAAAGTTCGTCCGGTCTCGAATAACGAGTACCCGAGCATTTTAGTGTTCGCTCATCTCTATTCACAATTCTTTGTATATTTACGATGGGATGAAATATGTTAATCCAAAGGGGTGGGATCGTTTTGGATCATGTGATCACATTTGTTTGCTATATAAGATCGCTGTGCACCTATGTCACTAGGCTTGACAAAGACTCTGAGGAGTCGAAACGTTGCTTCTGTACATGTATTTGTACCTTTTATAACATGGAATAAACTCACCGTTTTTCAACGAGATCTCCATTTTGGTGTGCTGCTTACCTTCTATTGTCTACTCAAAGGATCTGGAGCCCGGTCTTACTAAGCTTTGCACCCACCCTTCTTGGTTATGCAACTAATGTGTGCTGCTTGAACTTTCTGCAAGTATCTATCTATCTATCTATCTCATATCTATCTATCTATCTATCTATCTATCTATCTATCTATCTATCTATCTCCTATCTATCTATCTCCTATCTATCTATCTCCTATCTATCTATCTCCTATCTATCTATCTCATATCTATCTATCTCCTATCTATCTATCTCATATCTATCTATCTCCTATCTATCTATCTATCTATCTATCTATCTATCTATCTATCTATCTCCTATCTATCAATCTATCTATCTATCTATCTCCTATATATCTATCTATCTATCTCCTATCTATCTATCTCCTATCTATCTATCTCATATCTATCTATCTCATATCTATCTATCTCCTATCTATCTATCTATCTATCTATCTATCTATCTATCTATCTATCTATCTTTGTATCTATCTATCTATCTATCTATCTATCTCATATCTATCTCATATCTATCTCATATCTATCATCTATCTTTGTATCTTGAGCCTCTAGTGTTAATTGTTTGTAATGTAAAATTTACAGCAGTAAAAGTTACAGCAAAGCCGGTTTATAGCTGAGTATATGGAAGATACTGTACATCTGCATGAGCCAGGGCAGAGAAGCTTGTCCAACATTTGCCCTTTACATTTTACACTTAAATGTTCAGTATTTCAATTTTTTTCTATTTCCATCCATCTTTAAATTTAGTGAAGCTCTGGCTTTTAAACGGGGGTCCTATGTTCAGGGTCAGGGTAAGCAGAGAATGGTCAAGAACAGATCCAGGTCAGTGTAAGCAGAGAATGGTCAAGAACAGGTCCAGGTCAGGGTAAGCAGAGTGTCCATATATATACAGGAGAAGTGGACAGTGCACAGTACTACTTCTCCTGTATATATATGGACAGTGCACAGTACCACTTCTCCTGTATATATATGGACAGTACACAGTACCACTTCTCCTGTATATATATGGACAGTGCACAGTACTACTTCTCCTGTATATATATATGGACTGTGCAAAGTACTACTTCTCCTGTATATATATATATGGACAGTGCACAGTACCACTTCTCCAGTATGTATATATTGTGGGAGATTTGGCCCAGTAGAGAACGTGGTAGCAGGGTGCTGTGATGCAGTTCAAGACAGTGACACCAAGGTACAGTCCAAAACAGGTCTCGCCTGCGTTTATTGCAGCAGCAAAACAAAACAGCCTTTACATTCAGGCATAAAACAAACAAAATCCTACCCGTCAGGGTGCTAACTAAACAGAGTTTCTCTAACTCACCACTAGTACATAAAATAAGCCACTGCTCCAGGCACAGAGGTCAGGGCTGTGTGCTCTCCAGCCTCCTTTCAGAGAGACAACACTCTCAGCTCTGCTCAGCGGCTTTATGCAGGCTGATTAGGCTGCTCCCACCACCTGTGTCCAAGGTGCTGGACAACACAACTTCAGCACTAAGGCCTTGCATAGTAGGAAAACCTAGGGGAAACATACCGCCCATCCACAGTTAACCCCTTCAGTGTCTCACATACCCTCTCCCTCTGTTTGACCCTGTGGGGGCGAACACTTTTGGCCATCAGACAGTGGGTACGAGACAGGGCATCAGCACTCCCATGCAGCTTTCCTGCTCGATGTTCTACCGTGAACTTGAAATTCTGCAACATTAGGATTCACCTTGTGACCCTGGCGTTCCTCTCTTTGGCCTGACTCATCCAGGTGAGGAGAGAGTGATCGGTCACTAGTGTAAACTGTCGCCCTGTCAAGTAATATCTCAGGGATTCCAGAGCCCATTCAGCCTCTTCACTCCACTTTACCATCACCGACCCGCTACCCTTGGTCAGGTCAGTCAGGGGTGACGCTATTGTCGCAAAATCAGGAATAAATCGGCAATAATAGCCCACTATGCCTAGGAAAGCCCTCACTTGCTTCTTGCTCATAGGTCGTGGCCACTGCTGGATCGCCTTTATTTACTTGGGATTTGATGACACCTCGCCCAATACGGTACCCCAGGTAATGGGCCTCTTCCAGACCCAGTGCACATTTTTGGGGGTTCGCTGTCAACCCTGCTGCCCTCAGGGAGTCTACCACTGCTTGTACCTTGGCCAGATGACTCTCCCAATCGTTACTATAGACTATGATGTCATCCAGGTAGGCCGAGGCATATCTCCGGTGAGGTTTTAGCACGAGATCCATTAACCTCTGGAATGTGGCGAGAGCCCCATGTAGCCCAAAGGGGAGTACCACATACTGAAAAAGCCCATCAGGAGTAACAAAAGCCGTCTTCTCTTTAGCCCTGTCAGTGAGGGGTACCTGCCAATACCCTTTCGTCAGGTCAAGGGTGGAGAAGAACCTAGCCTGTCCAAGTCGTTCTATCAACTCGTCAACTCTGGGCATAGGATAAGAATCAAATTTTGATACCTCGTTCAACTTCCTAAAGTCATTACAGAACCGTAGGGAACCATCAGGCTTGGGAATCAACACAATTGGACTTGACCAGTCACTTTTAGACTCCTCAATAACCCCCAGGTCTAACATCTGCCTGACTTCTTGGCTTGGCGGCGCGCTTCAGGGACCGGGTAAGGTTTTTGGTGTACCCGGATGTGGGGTTCGGTTATGAAGTCATGCTTGATGACTGAAGTACGACCCGGTAACTTAGAGAACACATCCACGTTACGGAGCACAAACTCCTTCGCTTCCTGAATCTGGGCCCTGGAGAGGGACTCCGAGATCGGTACTTCAGGCACCTTGTCATCGGGTACACCTACCTCCGGTGTCACCTTCTTGGGGACAGACGCTTTTCCTACTCCCACGGCTATCAGGGACTCTCTTTCCCTCCACGGCTTTAGGAGGTTCACGTGGTATATCTGTTCAGGTTTCCTCCTCCCCGGCTGATATACCTTGTAGTTAACCTCCCCCACTTTCTCCATGACCTCATATGGACCTTACCATTTTGCCAAGAACTTACTCTCAACAGTGGGCACCAGAACTAGCACTCTGTCGCCTTGGTTAAAGGTCCTGAGTCTGGCTGATCTATTGTAGACCCTACACTGGGCCTCTTGTGCCCTTGTCATGTGCTCCTTTACAAGGGGCATTACTGCCGCTATGCGGTCCTGCATAAGGGAGACGTGTTCAATCACAGCTCAAAGGGTGAGAAACCTGTGGAAGACTGGGGTACCTCACGTATGGCAAACATCAAATAAGGCAACAAACAATCGCAGTCCTTCCCATCTTTGCTGACCACCCTCTTTAGCATCCCCTTCAAGGTCTTGTTAAACCTCTCGACCAGGCCATCTGTCTGAGGATGATATACAGAGGTGCGGAGCTGTTTAACCTGCAGTAATTTACACATCTCCTTTATTACTCTAGACATGAATGGGGTTCCCTGGTCAGTCAAGATTTCCTTGGGGAGGCCTGTGCGGGAGAATACCTGGAACAGCTCCCTAGCAATGTTTTTGGAGGAGGTGTTCCTTAACGGAATTGCCTCTGGATACCGCGTAGCATAGTCCAGGATAACCAGGATGTACTGGTGCCCCCTTGTGATCTTGACTATGGGGCCAACCAAATCCATTGCAATCCGTTCAAACGGCACCTCTATGATTGGTAACGGGACCAGAGGACTCCTGAAGTGGGACACCGGGGCAGTAAGTTGACACTCAGGGCAGGAGCTATAATACCTGTTTCCCTCCTCCCACACCCCGGGCCAGAAAAATCTCTGCAGGATCCTCTCTCGGGTCTTCTCAGCACCTAAGTGCCCTCCCAGCACATGTTTATGTGCCAAATCTAGCACCAGCCTACGGTGAGATTGGGGTACTACAAGTTGCTCAACCTCCTCACCCCGTATCTGGTCAACCCTGTACAACAGTTCCCCAACAATCACCATTCGGGGGTATATTTTGTCAGCCCCTGGTATTTGGAGTACCCCATTTATCACTTTAACATTCTCCCGTGCTTTAAATAAGGTAGGGTCCTGTAGCTGTGCAGCCCCAAAATTTACACAGGAAACCTCAAGGTCCGGCATGTCGGGCACCTCCTCGTGAGCCTCGACCTCACCAGCTAGGACCTCTAGGGGAGAGAAATCTTCACCTGGGGTCACCCCTACTGCTGGTGTGGGTACATTGGCCTCAAAGGGTTCGGGGGCCAAGGCCGGACCTATCTGATGTCCATTATCTGTAATAGCACCTGAGGTGGGTCTTCTTCTCCAGAGGTCCCAAAACACCGGTAAGTCTCTGCCGATAATAGCCTCATGAAACAGGGTCCCCACCCCCCTCACTTCATGGGAAAACGTACCACAAGGTGTATGTAGATTGATGACGGCAGTGGGATATTCGCGAGTGTCCCCATCTATACATAACACTCCCACTTTATGCCCACTGTACAGTCCAGGATCAACCAAAGTTCCCCGCACCAGGGTGACCAGACTCCCTGAGTCTAGCAAGGCTTCCACCGTGTGACCACCGATTGTGACCATACACACTTGGGGTTCTGCATCCGTGACTGACTCGGCTGCCAGAACCGGCCGGGCAAACAGTGACATTCGCCGGGTCTGGTTGCAGTCCATTGGCTCCACTGACAGGGGACAGTTGGCAGCAATATGGCCCATTTCATGGCATCGCCAGCACTGGATACGGCTATGACCTCTGTCACGAGCCTCACTGGGTTTCTGTGTATCCAAGCTCCCCAGTGGACCCCCTCCCAACCTGACCTGTTTCCCTTTTTCTGCAGTAGCAGTCTTACCAGATGGTTTAATGGCCTTGTCACTGGCACTGCTTTGTGTGGGAGAGATAAGTAGAAGATCCTCTGTAGCCCGATATCTCTCTACTAGGGACACAAGTTCCTCAGCATTTGTGGGACCAGCCTGTCCAACCCATCGCTGGAGCCGAGAGGGCAGAGAACGGGTGAACTTGTCAAAAACTACTCTCTCGACCATCTGTGCTGGGGTGCAGTCCTCGGGTTGTAGCCACTTCCGGACAAGATGGATCAGGTCATGCATTTGGGAGCGCGGGGGTAGTTTTTCAGAGTATGCCCACTGGTGGACCCGGCTGGAACAAACTTGTATGCTGACCCCAAGACGAGCCAGAATCTCCGCCTTTAGCTGGGGGTACTCACGGGCCTCCGTTTCACTCAGGTCGTAGTAGGCCTTCTGCGATTCACCTGTCAGGAACGGTGCCAGGACATCTACCCACTGCTCAGCTGGTAACTCCTCTCGCTCAGCTACTCGCTCGAACACAGTGAGATACGCCTCCCCGTCGTCATATTTTGTAAAGCCTTCTGCACTGCAGCCCGTGCGGAATGCTGGACAACCGGGTACCCTTGCAAACCAGTATGGGACCCCTCAGTAGTCGTCGCTTGCGGTGCTGCCATAACGCCAGAAAACTTTTCCATCATCAGCTGGAACATGGCTCGGGACTCTTCCTGCTGTTGCTGGAGCATGGCTTGCTGCTGTCGTGACCTCTCCTCCTGTTTCTGGAGCATGGCTTGCTGCAGCTGTCGATTAGCCTGGGAATCTTCCTGCTGCTGGCGGGACCTCTCCTCCTGCTGCTGCAGCATGGCTTGCTGCAGCTGTCGATTAGCGCGGGACTCTTCCTGTTGTTGCTGGAGCATGGCTTGCTGCTGGCGGGATCTTTCCTCCTGTTGCTGGAGCATGGCTTTCTGCTGGCTAGATCTCTCCTCCTGCTGCTGGAGCATGGCTTTAATAAAGTCCTCCATCTTGGCTTCATCCTGCAATTTGCCTGCTGCTTTCACCCAGGCCATGCAATGTTGCAGGATGTAGCAAGCCTTTCCGGTGTGTGTCTTTTGAACTGCCCGCAATCCGAAGCACCATATGTGGGAGATTTGGCCCAGTAGAGTCTGAGGTAGCGGGGTGTTGGGATGCAGTTCAAGACAGTGACACCAAGGTACAGTCCAAAACAGGTCTCGCCTGCGTTTATTGCAGCAGCAAAACAAAACAGCCTTTTAGAGATGAGCGAGTATACTTGTCCGAGCTTGATGCTCTTTCGAGTATTAAGGTACTCGAGACGGCTCGTTGCTCGGACGAGAATTTCCCCTGCTCGAGATCGAGCATTTAATTTAAAAAACACAGTGAAGAACAATGAAGAATAGAATAAAAACAGTGAGCACAGTGAACACAGGATCATTTAAGTGAAAAACACAGTGAAAAAAACAGTGAAGAATAGATTACAGATGTTCGGATGTTCAGCTTACTTGTCGGAAGATACGCGCGAAACGGTGCAAACAAAATATTATGTGAAGAATACATTGAAAAACACGGTGAGCAGCACAGAGACACCAGGGAGCAGCACAGAGACACCGGGGAGCAGCACAGAGACACAGGGGAGCAGGACAAAGACACCGGGAAGCAGCACATGGAGACACCGGGAAGCAGCACATGGAGACACCGGGGAGGCATCCTCTACACCTAGAGGATGCCCCTGTCTATGGTGATGGTAGAACCTCCTCTCCTCTAGGTGTAGAGGATGCCCCCTGTCTATGGTGATGGTGGAACCTCCTCTCCTCCTGGTGTAGAGGATGCCCCCTGTCTATGGTGATGGTAGAACCTCCTCTCCTCTAGGTGTAGGGGATGTCCCCTGTCGATGGTGATGGTAGAACCTCCTCTCTGCTAGGTGTAGAGGATGCCCCAGTTCTATGGTGATGGTAGAACCTCCTCTCCTCTAGGTATAAAGATGCCCCCGGTCTATGTTGATGGTAGAACCTCCTCTCCTCAAGGTGTAAAGGATGCCCCCTGTCTATGGTGATGGTAGAATTTTTTTCTCCTCTAGGTGTAGAGGATGCCCCCTGTCTATGGTGATGGTAGAACCTCCTCTAGATGTAGAGGATGCCCCTGTCTATGGTGATGGTAGAACCTCCTCCCCTCTAGGTGTAGAGGATGCCCCTGTCTATGGTGATGATAGAACCTCCTCTCCTCTAGGTGTAGAGGATGCCCCCTGTCTATGC
>WNYA01003387.1:0-25962 GCA_019512145.1 Engystomops pustulosus | reverse complement strand
AGATATACAGAATGTATACACACCCATCCAGTATATACAACACATACGCACAAATATACAGCATATATACACACACATCCAGTATAAAGAACATACGCACAGATATACAGCATATATACACACCTAAGCACAAATATACAGCATATATACACACCTAAGCACAAATATACAGCATATATACACAAAAAAAACACATATACAGCACATTTACACACAAACACATATACATGCATTTACATATGTTGCAATTATACTGACCCCAGTGGGAACGTGGTGGCAAGCTCAGGAAGGAGACTGCACAGGAGAAGGTGGACAGCACGCGGACGGGCCAGGCCGGACAAGAGGCACACAGGCCGGTCAGGCACGAGTTGTGCAGGCCGGCAGGACTCGGAGCACGAAGGCCGGGCCTGACACAAGACGTATGACGCGCCACTTCACAGGAGAGGTGGGTAGCTTGGGGCAGGTCACATGTGAGGTGGGTAGGACAAGGGGCCCGTCCCACTACCTCTCCGCCCACCTTCTATGGGGCCTACATTCAGGGGAAAGTAATAGACCGTGGTGGGTGGGCCCCTTTGAAGCTCTGGGGCCCCAGGACTTGCCTGGGTCAGCCGGGTGCTGACGCCGGGCCTGTCTACGAGTGAATGTCCCCAGTTTATCATGGTTGATTTTGATTGTAGTTTTCCTTTATATGGCTCTGGTAAGAGGTCTGTTTATAAGGTTGGGTCTGGGGCCTAGTCATTGGGTGTGATCTAGGATCTGATTAGCAAAAGGATTCTGGGTCTGTATTTCTATTGAATCTGGTCTGGCACCTGGGCTAGTTTTGTATTTAGGAGTTTTGATCTGGAGTTTATTTTATTTCATAGGGTTCCAGTCTATGGATTGTATTTGTTAACTTTACCAAAATGTTTATATGATCTACTCTTGGGTCTGTATGATTTATGAAGTTTTGATTCTGTTTTCAAATAATATGTGACTTTTAGTTTTGCACTACATGTAAGGTTTTTTTTTTAATTTTCTAGGTATCCGATATTAATGTTGAATTGGATTGGTTATGAAAATAAGACTGCTGGGGTGTGACCACCAGACAGTGGGACAGTGCAAAATTACTGCATCTGTCTTATTGTCCTGGGCACTCTCCCAACTCTATTTGCATCCTCTGGATGCTGATAGGGTGAAGGTTCCGGTGAAGCAGTTAACCATATGTTCCCTCCCTTACCTTTAGGAAGAAAGGAGGAAAGGTAAGTATCGGATTTTTTTACAATCTCCAGCAAAAAGGATAGGGGAAAGTTGCAATATTAGGAGGTGATATTATAAATTGAGTAAGTTTACAGAAATGGGGGATTCATGATAAGGTTTAAATAAAAGGGGGCGTTATAAATGGGGAGCCTTAAAGGGCGCCTTAAAAATTGGGGTAAAATTTTTTTTTGGGGGGGGGGGGGGCTACATAAAGGGTTCATTATAATTGGGTGCTAAAATGAAGTGGGAGCATGATATGTGTGGGGCTACAGATTGTCATTAAATTATTTCTTAATCTATCTTGGCACATGCTACAAATCGAACAAGAGGGAATTGCATCATATGCTGTATCAAATGCCGCATCATTGTGAACCAGCTTATGATGTGAACTCCCCATGCTGGAAATATCAAGAGGCTCCGACCTTATCCTTCCCCATACCTACTCGCCATTGTGGTGACATAAGGGGGAAAATAGTTGCAATACCTGTCTGTGTGTGTATGCTTGAAAACTGTTGAACAAACCCTGATAAATTCCCCCCTATGTTGTCATACCTATTGTACTTGAGTATATGAAACAACTCATCTTGTAGGATATAACAAAGAGGTTGGGACGGTAGAATATCTTGCAAAATACATATCGGATTGAAAAACTAAAAATATTTGTGTTAAATATTTTTCAAAAATCTATCCAATGATGCCAAACTTGCTCCCCTACCTAAAGATGCCTATCACTAAAAATCTAAATGTGTGCAAGAACGTTGAAAAATTTTATATTTTGATCAAGATTCATCAGATCCAAAATCTGAAAATAGATTTATGCAATATTTTTCTAAAAGCTATCAGATGTTACCGATTTCAAACACTTAATGTAGAGAATCAGATATTTGAAAACTTTTTTCGCACTAAGAAAAATACCAGTCTTCAGAGGGGAGGAGACTAAAGTTAATCAAGCTCTCCAATGTGTGAGAGACAGTTCCCCGTAGAGAATAGAAAAGAACTACTTCCACATCATTGTTCCTTGGTTATGCAGAATGTAGTTTCTATACAGAAAATACAGGGTCAACTTTAGTATCATTGGATGGAGTTTAAAAAAATATTTGTCACATTGTTTTTTAATCCACTAAATATTACTTGAATGGTAGATTGAATCAATGTAATTTTTCCTGGGGAATCTGAATCTGCAATAATAAATAGGAGTTTCAGTTAAGATTTTAAAGTTGACCCCGCCCCACCCCATGGGTACCATTGAATAGATTTTGAAAAATATTTGACACATATATGTTAAGTTTTTTGATCCGAGATATTCCACCGTCCCAAACTTTTTATTACACCTTGTATGTCTCAGTATTGGGATGATCATTGATCCTGGTCAAAAATCCTATACTTTTGGCTTCCTCTACCGAATTTGATGGTTCCTTCAATTTCTTAATCTGATATCCCTCTTTCCTCTTCACTCTTCCAAACCCATTTGCACGCATTAAAGCTCAGTCTATTAACTCTGTCCAATTCACCCATTTAAAATCTTCTGTCCACTTTTTGTATATATTTGCAATGACAACATTGAATTAATAGATTCTTCACCTTTCTTCATTTTACCATTCCAGACTTGTATACTATGCATCACCTTGTGCTTGCTTGTTCATCTGGGCTCTCACTATTATGATAACTTTATTTTCTATTTTTCCAGCTGTCATGACACATGATGGAGTTTGGCAATTTTCTTGACCGATAGATCACTATCAATGAGCAGGATCATGCTGTTTTTTTTTTTTGTTGGGAAATCTTCTCTATGGCTGTTTTTCAATTCAAACCATTGACCTTTCACTTGAGAATCAACCTAATAATACACTAACCCATTATGGAAGGTGAGAGCCGGCTGTGATTTGTAGCATACAAGAATTAGAAGCCAAAATGATTGCCTTGAAATGATGGTAGTCTCACATTCAAAACTGTAGTGGATGGGGAGACATGGAACCTTAAAGTCAAAAGTTCAAAACACTGTTCCCCTTTTGCTCATCAGTGTAAATGCATTTTCCCAGTCCTACTGTTATGAACATGCGTGTCTGGTACCAGGGGTAGTGGATCCACTGGACCACCATGGACGATGACTTAACCGACACCTGGGAGCCGAGTCTAAGTGACCTGGTTTTCACCAGAGCCCGCCTCAAAGTGGGTTGGACTTGCTGCGGCGTGGTACCACAAGGTCGCTCCACAGGCACAACTCTGTCCGCGATGGCGGCCAAGGCATAGTACAAAGTCAAGATTGTGGTCGGGGACGGGCAAGACCGGCAGCAGAGGATCAGAGTCAGGAACTAAGCGGAAAGTCAGGTCAGGCAGCACAGGATCAGAGTCAATAAAGGAACCTGGGTTACAGTGAGAATTAAGAATACAAGCACAGGGCATCAGACAAAACTTTCTCTAAGGCTGTGAGGCACAAAGATCCAGCAGCATCCAGCGGGGGAAACAGGAAGGGGCTGGCTATTTACCAGACCTTGCAGCCAGCCAGCGACAATTATCGGCACGCTGGACCTTTAAATCTCCGGAAGCTGGTGCATGCAGGGCCCAAGGAGACCACCAGAGCCAGCGCTGGAACGAGGGCAGGTAAGGCCAACATTGGGGTACCAGGAGAGCAGAGGGGGACACGGGTGACCCAGGAAGTGGGTCGCAGAAGCACCCGTGGCAATTTTATGACAGCTCTTCAGGGCTTCAATTTGTGCAATTGTGCAGTATGGTCCAAACTGTTGGTAAACTCTCCTACCCTCACCAGTTCCCTAAACTATGTGGACAGAGGCTAAAACGTTAAAACTGTACAGTCTACAGTTGGAAGTCATACTGATTTGGTTATGTCAATAATTCCAAAACCCCCAACAATGCATGCAAAAGCTTTTAAAAGGACCTGGCAGGGCAGTTTTGGACACGAAGGAGTCACTTGTACATGAAGTTCTGTAGTTGTACTTGACGATTGTAAATTAAATAACAACATGTTATGTCAGTCGGCTGTGTCTAAACCAGCAGGATCTTGTAGTGCAATATTTCTGTTTTACAAAGCATTGCTTCAGACTCACTAGAGTGTACGATTCAGCTCCATTAATCCCTTTCCCTCTTGTACCTCACCCTGCTCACTCATTTCTTTTGAGGTAGTCACAGAGGAAGAAGTGTCCAGGCTCCTTTCCTCTGCTTACCCCTCTACCTGCATGAGTGAGCCTATCACCTCACATCTTGTACTGTCGCTCTGTCCTGTAGTCACTTCTCACCTTACTAAAATCTTTAATCTCTCTCTCTCTTCTCGTGTTGTTTGTATTCTTTTAAGAACGCCATTACTCTATTACTAAAGAAACCTTCCCTGGACCTGTCCAATACTGTTAACTACCAACCAGAGTCTAATCTCCCTTTCATCTCCAAACTTCTGGAACACCTGGTCTATTCTTGACCTGCTATAATCTGGTTTTCGCATCATGCATTCCACTGAAACTGCTAAAATTCTCCAATTATTTCCTCCCTACTAAATCCAAAGGTGACTATTCTTTACTTATTCTTCAGGATCTCTTGGCAGTGTTTGATACAGTGGAGCACCGGCTCCATCTCAGGATGCTTTGTTCAATTGGGCTGGGACACAGTACTCTCTTGGTTTTTATCTCTAATATCATGTCCTCTCTTCTTCAAGACGGAACTTCTTGAAGTTTCACCAACCACTAACCAACCCAATCCTGACCTTTCCCAACCTGTGCTCTTCGATCTGCCAGTCATCTTAGATTATTTGTCTCCAGGACTTCTCCTGAGCTGCACCAATTCCCTGGAATGCCCTTCCTCGATCACCAACCTAATAACCAACCACCAACGTCTCCAACGTTTCAAACGTCTTCTTAAAACCCATCTCTTTAGGCAAGCCTATAACACTCACTAACTGCATGACATTTCAACATTCTCTTTACTAACCCAATCTGAGTCATTCTCTCATATATGGAAAACAGCAGATACCAAGCTACAGGTTTCTCTGCATTCTCAATGACCTTGGACTTTGTATATAAGATGGCAGATGATGGCTGTTTCAAGCACCAGCATCCTTATTTATTGAATTATTTTATTCTGTTCCCTTATAAAGAAAGGCTGAAACATTATACAATCTCTTATACCTCTTGTGTCACCCCCTTCATCTTCATTGACTGTAAGCTCTTGCGAGGAGGGCCTTCACTACTATTGTTCCATTTGACTGTTTATACACTGTCTTATTTTATTTGTATATGTCCGAAATGAGCCATAGCAGCCGCCCACAGTGTCAGGGGGCCCCATCATCTGATTTGACAGTAAAGAATGGAGGATGTGCACTATCATATACACTCACCGGCCACTTTATTAGGTACACCATGCTAGTAACGGGTTGGACCCCCTTTTGCCTCCAGAACTGCCTCAATTCTTCGTGGCATAGATTCAACAAGGTGCTGGAAGCATTCCTCAGAGATTTTGGTCCATATTGACATGATGGCAGCACACAGTTGCCGATTTGTCGGCTGCACATCCATGATGCGAATCTCCCGTTCCACCACATCCCAAAGATGCTCTATTGGATTGAGATCTGGTGACTGTGGAGGCCATTTGAGTACAGTGAACTCATTGTCATGTTCAAGAAACCAGTCTGAGATGATTCCAGCTTTATGACATGGCGCATTATCCTGCTGAAAGTAGCCATCAGATGTTGGGTACATTGTGGTCATAAAGGGATGGACATGGTCAGCAACAATACTCAGGTAGGCTGTGGTGTTGCAACAATGCTCAATTGGTACCAGGGGGCCCAAAGAGTGCCAAGAAAATATTCCCCACAGCATGACACCACCACCACCAGCCTGAACCGTTTATACAAGGCAGGATGGATCCATGGTTTCATGTTGTTGACGCCAAATTTTGACCCTTCCATCCAAATGTCGCAGCAGAAATCGAGACTCATCAGACCAGGCAACATTTTTCCAATCTTCTACTGTCCAATTTCGATGAGCTTGTGCAAATTGTAGCCTCAGTTTCCTGTTCTTAGCTGAAAGGAGTGGCACCCAGTGTACACTTCTGCTGCTGTAGCCCATCTGCCTCAAAGTTCGACGTACTGTGCGTTCAGAGATGCTCTTCTGCCTACCTTGGTTGTAATGGGTGGCGATTTGAGTCACTGTTGCCTTTCTATCAGCTCTTTTTCGGACCATTCTCTGTAAACCCTAGAGATGGTTGTGCGTGAAAATCCCAGTAGATCAGCAGTTTCTGAAATACTCAAACCAGCCCTTCTGGCACCAACAACCATGCCACGTTCAAAGGCACTCAAATCACCTTTCTTCCCCATACTGATGCTCGGTTTGAACTGCAGGAGATTGTCTTGACCATTTCTACATGCCTAAATGCACTGAGTTGCCGCCATGTGATTGGCTGATTAGAAATTAAGTGTTAACGAGCAGTTGGAGAGGTGTACCTAATAAAGTGGCCGGTGAGTGTACATATTGGGGAAGATTTATCAAGCTGTCTGAAAGTCAGAATGTTTCTTGTTGCTCATGGCAACCAATCACAGCTCCTCTTTAAAATATTCATGAGCACTGGTAAAATGAAAGCTGAGCTGTGATTGGTTGCCATGGGCTACTAGAAATATTCTGCCTTTCAGACAGCTTGATAAATCTGCCCCATTATGTTGCACATTGTACAGCATAATATGTATAAAAATATATGATGTATATATGTGTATATTTGTGATGTATATATGCTGTATATATGTCTGTATCTGTTATGTATATATGCTTTATGTAGTTATGGGGTATATATACTGTATTTGGGTTTATATGCTGTAGATCTGTATATGTGTGTATATGTGATGTGTACATGCTCTATGTCAGGATCAGAGGTAGCGGACCCACTGAACCACCGCGGACTAGGTTTTCACCAGAGCCTGCCGCAAAGGGATTGGACTTGCTGTGGTGTGTTACCACCAGGTCACTCCACAGGCACGACTTTGTCCATGGTGATGGCCAAGGCAAGGTGCAGAATTGTGAGGCAGAGGCGGAAGGTCAGGACAGACAGCACGGGATCAGAGCGGGGACATTGCGGAAGGTAAGCATAGGAAGCACAGGACCGAAATCAGGACAAAATCGAGGCCACAATAGGAAAAAATATAAATGCACAGGACATAGGGAACAAGCTTTTTCTAGGGCACAAGGTTCAATGATCCGGGAGGACGGAATTTGTCTGGGAAGGCGGTCAGCACCAAAGTGTGCTGGCCCTTTATATCTTAGACGACGGAGTGAAGAGACCATCGCTGGAGCAAGGCGACTTAAGTGAACCTGCTTGCTGGCTTGAGGGGGCACAGGGAGGCACATGGGTGTGCCTGCGACCCAGGACATGGGTCGCAGGAGCACCTGTGACGCTCTATATGTGTGTGTGTAAGAGTGTATACAAGTGTGTGTAATAAGTATATTTTTAAGTGGGAAGGGTGCCCCATTTTGAAAATCAAAGGTAGTACAGTTCATGATGAAAACATAATTTTGTCCAGCATAGAAAATGGTGAAATTGTCAATTCAACTGCATATGGACTTTTTTTCTAGATTAATAGTACATTGCAGGCAACACTAAATGGTGTGATTAGGACTGGAATGGCAAAATCACTTTATTGGAACTTCATGTGAACTGCCTGCCATACCCCACCTTATTTATTGGACTAGAACAGCAACAGTCCTGCCTCATTTATTAATATGTAGTGCAGCATCCCCCTTGTAAATTAATGTATTATACAACAGCACCCCCTCATGAATTCATATATAATACAGCAGGACTACCTCATATATTAACAGTACCCCCTAGCCTCATACATAAATATAAAGTACAGCACCCACCCACTGAATATTGAATGCATAGTAGAGAAGCACCCAACCTTTCATTTATGTTTAGTACTGTGCACTTTCCTGTCCACCCTCACAATAGTATTGTGTCCTTTTTTGCTGTTCAATAGCTTTAGAGCTCCCGCTACAGTTTTGTGCCATCTACTAGCTCCCCATAGAATTAGAGACTCTCTTAGGTTTTGCACACCTACCTCTTGTCCCACACTTTTAGTGCCCACTTACATGTTTTGTTCCAACCTCCTTTCCCCTATCAATTTAGGGCTCTCTTTATAATTAGTGTCACCATAGAAAAATCAAGAAAGATAACTAAACTTGACTTGTCCCCAAATGGTTAAGACTCTTTCTGCACTCTGCCCTTAGTCCAACACTGATGATGGGATGAAAGGACTCATAGGTGTAACTAGGAGAAGCAGAGCCCCATAGCAGACAGCAGACTTCTGAATGGGGCCCCCCTTCCCACACAAGAAAATACATATTTGTATACTCATACATTTATACTTTTATGGGCACACATTTATGCACTGATATATACATTTATACACTTATACAGAAGCTGCTGACAACATGGGAGATTCCTAGTTCTGCTGTCCCCTGACATTTTTTATCTAAGTGGATGGCTCAGTTATGTACTGTGGAAGATGTGCACTGTTATATACATACTATGCTGTACAATGTGCAGCATAATATGTATATAATGGTGCACATCCTCCATTCTTTAGTGTGTCAGATGCTAGGGCTCCCTTACACTGTGTGCCCCATAGCAGCTGCTACCCCTGCAGTTACACCCCTGGAGGGACTGATTAGGGAGCGGATTTATTGCTCTCTGATCTGCCTTTGAAGGTTCCATTGAAAAAAGGAGAAATATGGATTATCAAGGATAAGAAAAATCACAGAGCTGGAAACAGGAGCTCCAAAGATAAACTGACCCTTTCCGTACCTCCTACAGTCCCAGGCAGCCCAATATGTGTTGTTTTCAAATCACGCTGAGCATGGCATGTCCTTGGCTGTCTAGAACTGCAGGAGTATCACTTAAGTCTCTGCTGGGGTGGCGACATACTTGCCCGTAGAGAGCCCTATGAGTGTTCCCTCTGGTAATTGCGCCATAGGTTTGCCACCACAAATACAAATATGGAAAAGAACATTGTTGGAAAGGTGTTAAAAAAACAAGATGGCCAGGGAGCCTTCCTTAGCAGTTTACAGTTACAGCATAATGTATAGGATTTACACCAATCCCATCCACATAATTCAAAATAAAAACTCAATTCATTTTTGAGATTTACAGTCATTAATTTAGAATAAGGTCAAGCTTTGCATCACCTTTCATACAGTAAATTATATAGCACTTCTATTTACAAGACTATTTCTATAATATATCTATTAATATGTCATTACATGTCCTGAATGTGATTTCAGCCATGTAGAATAGCATATGCAGTACATTTTTTTTTAAAACAGAAGTGAAGTAAATAGAAGTGATAGGAAAGAGTTAACCGGGGGAGATAATTCTTGATATATTCATAGCTAAATCACACACTGCTTCGTCTAATCTACAGAACAATGTTCCTGCAAGAAAAGGAGGATTAAAAAAAATCTGAATTTCACTTAATGCTTGAAATTAAAAAGAGCAAGAGTTGGGGGCCCAGGAGTCGTTAATAGTCTGCACATTCTGTAGCACAATAGTCTGCAGTGCAGAAAAAGTTTGCCTGGATGATTAATACCCCGGAGAGTATCAGTCAGCTCACAATTAGTACCATTGAGTGCTGCTACAAGGACAGGAGTGAGCCTTTTATTTTTATATAAGCTTTTATAGATAGGGATACATAATGACATTTTGACTATGTGCAGTCACCACTAGGATTTATTTGATGTATTTGATGCAAATAAGCTCTCCTTCAAAGATAAGTAACTCACCTTTCAATAAACATTTTGTATATAAGGAATGGCAATGTTTCTGACTATTATATGACTTGTGTCAGGATTCGGGGCTAGTGGACCCACTGTAGAGCGATGACTTAAGTCAACACCAGGGAGTGGAATCTAAGTGGCATCCTGTTTTCACCAAAGCCTGCTGCAAAGCGGGTTAGACTTGCTGCGACGGGATACCACCAGGTCGCTCCACATTGGCAAATTTGCTCACGGTGGTGGCCAAGGCTAAGTATAGAATCCTGAGACAGAATCATGATCGGAGACAGGCAGGAGGTCAGGACAGGCAGCACGGTTTCAAGGTCAATGGCAGAGCAAAAGGTCAAGGTTGGCCGCACCGTAGCGAAGTCATAACCGCAACCGGGGTCACAATGGGAAATCAGCATAAACGCACAGGGCAAGGAACACAGCTTTCTCAATGGCATGAAAGCACAAAGATCATGCGGGGCATGAGGAAAGAGGCTGGCTATTTGTAGATTGCCAGGTGGCCAGTGCCAATTAGCAGTGCTCTGGCCCTTTAAGACAGTGCATGTGCGCCCTAGGAGGTGCTCCAGATCGTGGGAGACAGTGCTGTATCGTGGACAGGTAAGACAGGGAGGCACACAGGTGCACCTGCAACCCAAGAGGAGGGTCGCAGGAGCAGCCGTGACAACTTGCTTTATTTTCCAGCATATTCCCTTTTTACAGTCTGTTAGGGACATTTATCAGGGCTTTTCTGGTGTACAAGCACTGAAATAATCCCAACGAATGGCACACGGCCAATAATTCCGATAATTTCTCCCTTTATGCCACCTCCACGTCATGTGGACGTGGCTGGTGAAGTGGGCTCGGGGTTCCTCACTCACTCGCTATAGGCAGCGAATTGTTCGTCGTGCAGCCAGGGACTGCCGGTGCAACCAGTGTATGATAAATGAGACCTATTGGGGGACATTTATCATACACTGGCGCTCGTGCGCCAATGTGAAATTGCCCTGATTTTAATCCCTGATATTTCTGGTCCTCTTGTTGTTAAGACAGAATTGAGCTCTGATAAGATATACAGTGGAGAAAAAAAATATTTAGTCAGCCACCAATAGTGAAAGTTCTCCAACTTAAAAAGATGAGAGATGCCTGTTATTGACATCATCAGTAGACCTCAACTATGAAAGACAAAATGAGAAAACAAATCCAGAAAATTACATTGTCTGATTTTTTAACCCCTAGGCGCACCTGGACATTATAGTACGTCCCCGCGGCTAGATGCTAAGCGCATGGGGACGTGCTATAACATCCTGCTTCTGGCACCGGCTCACGAACAGAGCAAAACGATATGTGTGAAGAACACATTGCAGATGTTTCCATACATCTGCAATGTGTTCTTCACACACTATTGTGAAAAACACCGTTCTGCACGTGTCTTCGGATAAGTTAGCAGATGTACGGAAACATTTGCAATGTGTTCTTCACTGTGTTCTTCACTTAAATGATCCTGTGTTCACTGTTTTCATTGTATTCTTCACTGTTCTTCCCTGTGTTTTCTTAAGTAAATGTTCGATGTCGAGCAGGCGGAAAACTCGTCCGAGCAACGAGCCGTTTCGAGTACGCTAATACTCGAATGAGCATCAAGCTCGGACGAGTATACTCGCTCATCTCTAGTGGTGACCCATAGAATAAAAATAATACACTATTTTTATGGTATGGTTAACCGAAAAAAAAAACACATAAAAATTTTCCTAAAAATTGATGATTTTCATTTCCTCCACCAACAAAGAGTTAATAAAATCTCACCAATCAGCTATAGATGCCCCAAAATTACATACCAGAAAAGTGCATCTCATGTGGCAAAAGAAATAAGCCCCTATATGTCCACAAAAAGTTATAGCCTGTACAATGTGACATAGCAAATCTGATCTGGATGGCGCCTCCTTCCCTTCTATGCCCGGCCGTGCGCCCATACAGCAGGTTACCACCACATATAGGGTATCGGTGTACTCGAGAGGAATTGGGTATCAAACTTTGTGGAGCCTTTTTTAATTTAATCCATTGTAAATGTTTAATTTTCCACCCAAAATGAGTGTATTGTGAAAAAATATTGCAATTTGTAGACTGCACCTCCATTTTGTTTTAACCCGTATAAATCGGGTCTCGCTATTATTTAGGCCTCTCAGTGTCAATTAGAAGTAGAGCAGGTCCATCTAAATATGGGTTTTGGTGATTTTACAAAAAATGTGAAAAATGATACCTAAATTCTGAGCCTTATAATATTCTAGTAAAATATATGGAATCTTAAAAAACCATCCAACATAAAGTAGACATTTGGGAAATGTAAGTTATGAATTTATTTGGGTGCTATTATGACTATCTGCTTCAAAAGTAGAGAATTTAGAACGTTGAAAATAAAGAATTTTTCTAAATTTTTGCCAAATTTAGTTTTTTTTCCATAACTAAACACAAAAGATTTCATCCAAATTTTTAAACTAATTTGAGGTACAATGTGTCACGAGAAAACAATCTCAAAATCCCCTGGATATCTTGTATCGTTCCAAAGCTATAACCACTTATAGTGACACAGGGCAGATTTGAAAAATGGGGCCGCGTCCTTAAGGCCAAAAGAGGCTAAGTCCTGTAGGGGGTTAAAGAATTTATTTGCAAATTATGATGGAAAATAAGTATTTGGTCAATAACAAAAGTTAATCTTGATACTTTGTTGTATATCCTTTGTTTGAGGTCAAACGTTTTCTGTAAGTCTTCACAAGGTTGGGACACACTGTTGCTGGTATCTTGGCCCATTCATCCATGCAGATCTCCTCTAGACCAGTGATGTTTTGGGGCTGTAGCTGAGTAACACAGACTTTCCACTCCAGGACCTTGAAATACTTCTTAAGAAACCACTCCATCATTGCTTGGGATCATTGTCATACTGAAAGACCCAACCATGTTTCATCTTCAATGCCCTTGGCAAAGCTTTTATTGACAGTTAGAATGAGTTAATGCAGCAAGTCAATATTTGCAGTGTTGACCCTTCTTCCTCAGGACCTCTGCAATTCTCCCTGCCATGCTTCTGGACCAAATCCTGACTGATAGCCGTCCATTCTTGCACAATCAATGCTTGCATTTTGTCACAATTTGTTGGTTTTTGTTTGTCCACCCGTCTCTTGATGATTGACCACAAGTTCTCAATGGGATTAAGATCTGGCGAGTTTCCAGGCCATGGACCCAAAATTTCTATGTTTTGTTCCCTGAGCCATTTAGTTATCACCTTTGCTTTATGGCAAGGTGCTCCATCATGCTGGCTGGAAAAGACATTGTTGATCACCAAACTGCTCTTGGACGGTTGAGAGAAGTTGCTCTTCGTGGACATTCTGGTCCTATTCTTTATTCATGGACGTGTTTTCAGGCAAGACTGTGAGAGAGCCGATTTCCTTGGCTGAGAAGCAACCCCACACATGAATGGTTGCAGGATGCTTTACAGTTGGCATGAGACAAGACTGGTGGTATTGCT
Source organism: Engystomops pustulosus (assembly GCA_019512145.1). Lineage (NCBI taxonomy): Eukaryota > Metazoa > Chordata > Amphibia > Anura > Leptodactylidae > Engystomops > Engystomops pustulosus. The sequence continues at coordinate 12,462 of WNYA01003387.1, read as the reverse complement.
CACCTTGTTTTCTCCAAACAAGCTGTTTTCCAGATGTTCCAAATAATCGAAAGGGAATTCATCAGAGAAAATGACTTTACCCCAGTCCTCAGCAGTCCACTCCCTGTACGTTTTGCAGAATATCAGTTTGTCCCTGATGTTTTTTTCTGGAGAGAAGTGGCTTCTTTGCTGCCCTCCTTGACATCAGGCATTCCTCCAAGAGTCTCCGCCTCACAGTGCATGCAGATGCACTCACACCTGCCTGCTGCCATTCCTGAGCAAGCTCTGCACTGCTGGTAGCCCAATCCTGAAGCTGAAACACTTTTAAGAGACGGCCCTGGCGCTTGCTGGCCCTTCTTGGGCGCCCTGAAGCCTTTTTGGCAACAATGGAACCTCTCTCCTTGAATTCCTTGATGATGCGATAGATTGTTGACTGAGGGGCAATCTTTTTAGCTGCGATACTCTTCCCTGTCAGGCCAGTTTTGTGCAGTGCAATGATGACTGCACGTGTTTCTTTAGAGATAACCATGGTTAACAGAAGAGAAACAATGATGCCAAGCACCAGCCTCCTTTTAAAGTATCCAGTGGTGTGATTCTTACTTCATCATGACAGATTGATCTCCAGCCCTGTCCTCATCAACACCCACACCTGTGTTAATGGAGCAATCACTTAAACTATGTTAGCTGCTCCTTCTAAGGCAGGCCTGCAATGGAGTTGAAATGTGTTTTGGGGGAAAAAGTTCATTTTCTGAGAACTCTTCCGGACCTAAATGAATTTGGTGTGATGACCCCATGGTGGAGAACGGTTATTGCCATCCATCACTACAAATGTTGTATTTTATAACTGGCATGTTGGAGCTGAGTGCTGACACTTACATCCCTAACAACGGCCCAATTACCAGCCCTTAGGTAAAGTCACCATTGCATCTGCTGTGTACTAGAAGAGAGCAGAGGAGAAAAGGTCTGCTTTATTTTTTACCACCAAGATCCTAGACTCCTGTGATATAGGTAATATTGCTTTGTAGCAGTAGGGTGTGCCCCCTTAATCAATTATGGGGGTACAATGTTTGCAATATTATCAAGGCACTGACAAGATCTGGCAGCAATTTAGGGAACACTGACTAAGCCATCCGCTGCTATGAGGCACAATATCTGAGCATTTTATGTGCTTTACTAAATAAATAGTGGGGGCACTATATCTAGCACTGTGACTAAGCACTGGGGGTACTTTATATTGTACTTTATCTTGCAGAATGATGCGAACACTGATTATGCCTGGCAATGTGATAGGTGCACCAACTATAGCCTCTTGCACACAAATGATTTTTCTGGGACATATGCTAGCCTCTGTTATTGCAGCAAGCATATGTCTCAATGTTGTTTTATGGGCTCAAACATAAGGCTGTAGTTTCCATGACCACGTGTTTGTTCCCACTGCTCAGGACACAAAACCCAGAGCAGGCACTATTCCTGCCCAAGTTTACGACATGGGCAGTTTATTCCTCTGTTATCGGTATGTTAGGGGAGCCCACACTTCCATGATACATGGCCGACAAACAGAGAACCTTGGGCTACTCATGTTCAAAAGCCCTACAGTATAAGCCCCCAAATTGTCCCTCTGTAATGTCGATGGGTCCACTGTCCACCTTACTGCAGTCATATTATCCCTTTAATACTACACATAAGTTTTCTGCATTTAATGTACAATAGAAATCTCCTGATAAGCACTGCTTTCTTTTCTTGTATTGAATCCTCGGCCGGCAGCACAATGCTTTCTCCATAAACGAGTCAATTTCCAGCAGTGAGAGCGCAGATCTATAATCTTCAGGAGAGGAACAATTATTTCATGGGGAAAGTCTAGACGCTTAGAAATCCTCACTGATGTTTCCTGGTGGAGATAGATCTGTGCCCCCCCTTGTGTCTGCCGTGTCGGCTCTTTAATGATTTAACAGATGGATGCGACACGTGGGGGTCCGCACGATGCCTCTGTCTCATTTTTCCAGTCTGCGGGTTTTTGAGCAGCATTAAAATTCTAGCAAAAGTATTGGATCCCTGGGCGGATGCGGCTGGCTCATACATAATGTCTGTTTGGTGCAGAAGGAGTTATTTTGCCTGATGCAGGGTGAAGAAAGGGACAGATCATGAGCTGAGCAGTAGATATCACAGTGGTACATCTTTATTTAACCCCTTAAGGACACAGCCATTTTGTAGCTTAAGGCTCAGCCCCATTTTTTGGATTCTGACTTGCGTCGCTTTATATGGTTATAACTCTTGAACACTGTTACTTATCAAAACGATTCTGAGATAGTTTTTTCCTCACATGGTGTGCTTCATTTTAGTGGTAAATTTTGGCTGATGAGTTTTGCGTTTATTTACAAAAAAAAGAAAAAATGATGAATTTTTTGAAAAAATTGACATTTTTGAAATTCGAAATCATTGCGTTTTCAGGCGGATAGATTTACCACCTAAAAAAATTGCTGGATAACATTTCCCATATGTCTACTTTACATTTTCATAATTTTTGAATGTCTGGATAATTTATATTGATGTCACACGGCTTACAAATCGAATTTTTAAATCCCAATTTTCAGAATTGACTATTTGGGGATAAATATAGTTTTGAATTAAATTTTACATATTTAACATCAAAAACCCCTATATAACCAACCCATTTTCAAATCTGCACCCCTCAAACTATCAGAAACAGCTTTTAGGAAGATTGTTAATGCCTTGAGGTCTTCATAGTAATTGAATTTTGACGTTTATACGTTCATTTAGCCCTAAAATTTACACATTTCCAAAAGATAAAAAGAGAAAACCCATCTTACAATTTGCTCTGCAATTTCTCCCGAGTACGGAGACCACATGTGGCTGTTACTTGTTTTATGGGTACACAGCGAGGCGCAGAAGCAAAGGAGCTCCTTGCAGCTACCAGGATTTTAGATTCCTCATTGGCACCTTTTGTAGGCTATAAAATTTTAGCTTTTTTGTTATTGGGGTCATGTGATGGCATTTTTTTTTTTTTGCGGGATGAGAAGCTTTTTCCAGTGTTACCATTTTGGGGTTGGTATCCCCTATTGTTGAAAATTTAGGAACTTTTTTTTTGAGGGCAGGAGTAGAAAAGCTTAAATTCTGTACTGGATTTTTAACTTTTTAAAAAATCTTTATCTTATCTTTATTCTATGGGTCGATACGATTACGGAGATACCAGACATGAATATTTTTTCTTACGTTTTACTAAATTTGTCAAATAAAACCCTAATGCGGGGAAAAAAAAATTATTTTTGCATTGCTGTCTTCCACGTGGAATAACATTGTTACTTTTTTGGCTATGGAGTTGGTTGATGGCTTGTTTTTTGCGGGGCATGTTGTACTTTGCACCAATATCATCCTGGAGTACATATGTTTTTTTGATCACTTTTTATAGCATTTTTTGTGGGATTGAATAGGTAAATATTATAATATACTGTTATTGTACGGGTTGTTACGGACGCGGTGATACTATATATGTGGGGTTTGTGTTATGATTTAGACTTTTTTTGCGTTATATGTCTCTTTATATGTTATGGGGCTTATGGGTATTTTTATTGATTTCTTACTTTATTTTTTATTGAATAACCTTTTTTTTAAACTTTTTAAATAATAATAATTCTTTATTTATATGGCGCACACAGAATACGCAGCGCTGCACAAAGCATGACAAATTGGTCCCTGTCCCCATGGGGCTACCAATCTAAACAACCTAACAGTATGTTTTGGGAGTGTGGGAGGAAACCGGAGTAAGGAGGAAACCCATGCAAACATGGAGAGAACATACAAACTCTTTGCAGATGTTGACCTGGGTGGGATTTGAACCCAGGACCCCAGTGCTGCAAGGCAGAAGTGCTACACACTTAGCCACCGCGCCGCCATATTTTACAGTTTCTACCATGGGACATGAAAAAGCAATCATCTGATTACTTGTTCATGATAATACTCTGCAATATACTTCCGGCAGGATACTTCCGATAGTAGATTCCTCACGATGGGTTTCCTTTAAGGGATAGACTGTAAAGTGTGCAGGCTTCACATGTGGATATATCGGTTTACATAAGCTCAGAATGGAATTCTAAAAAAAATCTGTAGAATCCTAATGATACCAGACACGTTTATTACTGTGATTCAACACAATTGTGTTGCATACTGTATAATGTACATGCACCAAAGACAAAAAGGTGCACACTTCCCATAACAGTGCAGATTGCATCAGATTATTGAAGTCCGTGCGCCAGTATTGAATTATCTGGTGTACCCTGCACATTAGTGAGGCAAACTGCACTAAGGCGGTTTGCATCACTTTTTATAAATCTGAGTAGTCCTATGTGAATATATACTAACATTAGTAAAATAGTAGTATTTTAGGCTTTTTCATAAATTGTATTAAATACAAAATTCCGAATGGGGCCCCCTCCCCACTAACTGTGACCACTTTCACTTTCTAGACAATAATGAAATACAAATGGGCATTTTTATTGTGATCATCACAGTTTTTGCAAAATAAACCCTTACAAAAAAATTCTTCAGTTGTTCAACAATGGACATTATTTCTGAAAAAATATTAAAAAGGCCTATCATAAAATCCTTATGCACGCCAACAAGTTCGTGTGCCTGAGCCATGGTTTCACCTCTCATCGGCTTCAATGGGAGAGTAGTACGTTGGTTGTAGTTTGTGGTGGGATCCTCTGGGGCTGTGCAGTATTTGGGGTTGTTGGCAGCAGCTGTGTCAATGTTGCGATCAGCATATGTTTATTTCTTGCTAATTCCCAGACAGTATAATTAGGCCGCTCACTTGCGATCGCATCATGCAGCAGCTGGAAGTCACGGTGCTGTCAGTTCTGCTCAGTGGATTTACTGACTCATCAAATGCTATGTGTAAATAATTCTACTGATGAGCAATGCAAACTTTTTTTTTAAATGTCACCACAGAACTCAGATCACCAGGAGTTTGCAGAAAATGTCACATCTGAGGTGACATCTGCACTTGGCAATCACCCATTTTTCTTCACTCTGCTGCCATCTTATGGCTATGTAATTGTTTTACACAATACTTCTCATTCAAACTGTTTTTGGCAAATAAAGTGTTACATTTTAAAAGCTGTACAGTATAACACAATAATTTACCAACCGCAAAAACGTATGGCATATGGATGATGTGTGGCCCTTTTTTGCAGACTTACATCTCAAACTATAAAAATACTGAAGCTACACTGGGGCTCAATTATTATTTGTGTTAAAGGGTCAGTTTTTTTTGGCGAACAAATTGTGCAGTTTATTGGTCATTCATTTTACAGTGTATTGCAAGGACTTAATGATTTGGTGCACGGTAAGAAAAACAAATAAGTGTCAGGAATGTAAAACTGCATTCATAAAGGGGTTTGGAAGTTGGTAGATTTGCTTGCTTTTTGTTGGTCTGGTTATTTGGCAAAAATTGCTCCAAAAAAGCAATTTAAAAGCAGGACCCAAATTGAGCAAATTAAAAAAAGCCACAAGTGTTGGAAAAGAAGCTAAATTGTGGCGCAGATATATAAAATTCCACCCACTGAAGGCAAAAACAGACAAGAGAATGAGGTTATGTGCAGTCCTAAGTTTGGGCAATTTTGATGTAATGTGATTTTTAAACTTTGAATGATCCTAGGAATTTCACTATTAGATCCCTAACCTAAATTTAATTATTACTTAAGTTGTATGCAAACAATATTTGGACATATTTTATTTAGAATTACACTGAGGATTAAAAAAGTGAATTTGGGAACTCCCAAGAACTCCCAAAACATCTCTGATTCATGTGATCTGGAGAAAAAGGTAGCCGTGTGCATTATCCATGAGGCATAATGAGGGGTAGGGAGTGGACTTCTCTCTGTGGTCTCCAAAGTAGATACTAATGTGGTCTGTGTGTCCTTCAGGTTAAAATAAATAATTATTCTTTTGTTTTACTCAATTAAAATAAATCCTAAAATGCAAACATGTAAATAATCTGGATGAAGGATTTTTTGGTATTAAATTTTGAATTAGAATACAATTTAACCTACATTTAATAAAATAAAAATAAGGTTCCAGAAAAACATTAGGTAAAAAATAAGGACACATTTAAGAACATCTATCATATCTTTGTATTTAATACTAAAAGGTATTAATCTGGAAAAGGAAAGTGATTGCAATAAAAATGAATATACATATATTTTTTCTACAATTATAAAATATTTTGAAATATTTCATAATATAATGTGTGTATAACATGGATCTTTCTTGTCTCACTTGAGGGTTCATTTTTGACTTTTAACAGAATAACTTTAGCAGAAAGCCCTATTACTGTGGATAATTGTTGCAGCAACTTCAAAGGCCGGCAGCAGCTGAAATGTATGAAGCACACAATAGAGCAACAGGCGGCATTGTACGACAGCATTGTGTTCTGTTACCAACTACACAAAGGCACAAACGTTGACACAAAGAGCTGCTATTTTACTCCCAACAGACACAAAGCCTAAAAATGACTGCAGCCCCTTGAGCCAATTTTACACAGAGTTATAATTAGTGGAAACAAAGACGCTTAACTACAGTGTAACAACAAAACTGGCACGAGCAAGCGCCATGCCAACAATGCCCACACCCTTTAGGAGAAGGGTCACTGTCACAAAGGTTGAATTCTGGCACATGGCTCATATTTCTTACTTTATGGGTTTCTTATAACTTTTAGTGGTACTAAGAGAGTCTGTTGGAACATGCACCATACATACACTCTGTATGACAGGATGGCCTGACTACAACAGCTGCATTCCCTATTCACAGTACATCTATTGCGATACAGTAGTTGTAAAGTGGGGCAATAATGTGTGTTCTGAGGATACTGACACACTGACAAGACCAAAAATGCTGATACTTGTGTAGGACAATGAAACACACTGGGGATAATACGGAAATACTGGATACTGGTGCAGTGGAGCACATCTATTCTTGGGAAAACCCTTTTAAGGTCTTTAGTGAATTTGTGCCTTTTTAATCTGAGATGGATTTGGATTGGGGTAATAACTCTGCAGAAAACTAGAGAATGGTGAACTTTGGAGGGAGACTTTGGACACTTGGAAAGACAGGATAAAAACAATGATACTTGGGTTATAGGAAAATGAAACATACACTGGATAGCAGGGCAATGTAAGAAAATGACACACTGACATTTTGGATGAAAAATAAAACTGGCCCTTTGGGTAGATGACAGTGGCACTAGGCATAGGACTATGACACTACCACCATATGACAGAACTATGATAATGTCCAATAACTCTAAAAACTAATATCTGAAATAAAGGGCACTGAGACTTATTTCTCGCTGTGTCTGGGTGAGATTTGTTGTGGTTGAATTTGCCCTGGAAGTCATCGACTTATACAAGGGGATGCACACTTTTATCTGTCAAAATGTGCTTGGCGTATAACAGAGAGCACCCTCTCGCCCCATTACTCTTTTACATGCTTGTGATAAGAGAGAAATCAATATAGATATAAAATGCATCTTTATAAGGAACGCTCGGATTATGTCATGGAAATTAATTCTGCCTAATGAAATAGTTTTTCCCACAAGCTGTAAAGTGTGGGCTCTTTAATATTTCATGGGCAGGAGACAGATCTGAGCTCACCCTGGTGAATCTGCGCTTTATGGCGCTTTAATTGTTCCGCTTGTTATTATTGACTTCATTCTATATGGCTTTTATTTTCCATGAAAATGCATTGAGCTCAGATTGAGTATAGACACTGCTCAGTACCGCTTCTTATGCTCTACAGGCTGAACGGCTTAGTATTATTTACGATCATTCAGTATCTGCACTTTTTTTTTATGCTGAATATGGACACAGTACTAATTCTCTTGTCCTTTATATCTAGTGTAATTCTCATTGTCACTTTTATGCAGTGTGTATGAACACTGCACAGTACCACTTCCCTTGTTGTATGCTGGATTTATTTGTTTTTACACCCTGTATATACAGCCATTCCCTAGGTCAGTGATGGCGAATCTTTTAGCGGCCAAATGCCCAAAACCCCCTTATTTATCACGGGGTGCCAACCAAAAATTAAAGCAGTATCTTATTGCTTACTGTTCCTCAACAACGTTCAATCATATTGGCCTCCTGAGAACAAGATGGTAAATTTCCATCATTTCAGCTTCTTTCCAGTGTCCCTCTGTACACAGAGAATTGTGGGGCCAGCAGAAGGTCTTCCAAAGATAATTCGGCCCTGTCTACTGATTCCCACTCTTCCTACAGTCCCAAGTAGCAAGGTAAGTATCACTTTAATATATGACGGAAAGCAGCATCTTTTAAGTTGCTTGGAACTGCAGGAAGATTCTTTGAGTCCTGTCTGGTGCGCTGGGGAGATGGCCTGAGTGCCCACAGAAAGGGCTCTGAGTGCTGCCTCTGGCACCCCTGCCATGGCTTCGCCACCACTGCCCTAGGTTATGTACAGGATAGGTTCTTTAAGTTTGTTCTTAACCCCTACGGGACTCAGCCTCTTTTGGCCTTTAGGACGCCGTCCCATTTTTCAAATCTGCCCTGTGTCATTATAAGTGGTTATAGCTTTGGAACGCTATGAGATATCCAGGGGATTTTGAGATTGTGACACATTGCACTTCAAATTAGTTAAAAAATTTGGATGATATTTTTTGTGATATTTTTAGTTATTAAAAACAAACTAAATTTGGCAAAAATTTGGAAAAATTCTTTATTTTCAAAGTTCTAAATTCTCTACTTTTGATACAGATAGTTTTTGTGGTCTGTTTTCGGGACGTGAAACATTTGCGCCTTTGACAGGTGCACTTTGCTTTATGATATCATAGTATATAAGGCTGGAAAAAGACGCAAGTCCGTCAAGTCCAACCTTTAAGAATTAAATAAATGTTTTATCCCCATAAGCCGTGATATTTTTTCTCTCCAGAAAGGAGAGGTTCCTCTCTTGAACATGTACATAGAGTCCGCCATAACAACCTCCTGCGGCAGAGAGATCCATAGTCTCACTTCTCTTACAGTAAAGAACCTTTGTCTATGGCTATGGTAGAATCGCCTCTCCTGTAAGCGCAGAGGATGCCCCCTTGTCCTGGTCACAGGCCTAGGTATAAAAAGATCTTTGGAGAGATCCTTGTACTGTCCATTCAGGTATTTGTACATTGTAATGAGGTCTCCCCTCAGTCGTCTTTTTTCTAAACTGAACAATCCCAAATTTTGTAATCTGTCATTGTATTCTAATCCCCCCATTCCCCTCATAATCCTGGTTGCTCTCCTCTGCACCCCTCTACTATATCCTTTTTATACACTGGTGCCCAAAAATGTACACAATATTCCATGTGTGGTCTGACCAGGGATTTGTATAAGGGCAAAACTATGTCTTTATCATGAGAATCTATTCCTCTCTTGATACATCCCATAATTGTATTTGCTTTAGCAGCAGCCGCCTGGCTCTGGTCACTAAAATTAAGTTTACCATCCACCAATACCCCCAAGTCCTTTTCAGCTCCAGTTTTACCAAGTAATTGACCGTTTAGAACATAATTATACTTTTTGTTTCCATGTCCCAAGTGCATAACTTTACATTTATCTACATTATATATGTGTTCCTATGTGACCATGTTTTTATGTGAGTATATATGTGATGTCTTGTCAATTTGATGTACTGCGGAGGTGACACTTTAAGTTCCCGTTTGGGATAATAAAGTATTATTATTAAACCTCATCAACCATTTCTCTGCCCACTCCTCAAGCTTCCACAAATCCCTCTGTAATGCTAAACTATCGACCTCAGTATTTATTACTTTACACAGCTTAGTATCATCTGCAAATATTGAAACTTGACTGTGTAAACCCACTACAAGGTCATTAATAAAAATATAAAAAAAGTGGCCCCAATACTGACCCCTGTGGCACTCCACTGGTAACATCAACCCAATCTGAGAATGTGGCATTAATGACGACCCTTTGTTTTCTATCACTAAGCCAATTACTTACCCAAATACACAGATTTTCTCCTATTCCCAGCAGTCTCATTTTATATACCAACCTTTTATGTGGCACGGTGTCAAATGCCTTTGAAAAGTCCAGATAAACAACATCCACAGCGTCCCCCAAATCCAGTCTTGAACTTACCTCCTCGTAGAAACCAATCAGATTAGTCTGACAGGACCGATCTCTCATAAACCCATGCTGACGCTGGGTTATAAGGTTGTGCACAGTGAGATACTCAAGGACAGCATCTCTAACAAACCCCTCAAATATTTTCCCCACCACAGAAGTTAGACTCATGGGTCTGTAGTTTCCAGGATCGCTATTTGATCCTTTTATGTATATTGGTACCACATTTGCTATGCACCAGTCCTGTGGAACATAACCAGTCCTCAGTGAATCTTCAAATATTGAAAAAACGGTCTGTCTATCACGGTACATAGTTCATGCAGAAGCCGTACCTCTTCCTGGGTTAAACTGTTGACATTCCAAAAAGAATTTACATTATTCCTCATTGTGTCTTCCACCAGGGGATTTTCCTGGGTAAAGACAGTTGAGAAGGCGACATTCAGTAGATTGGCCCTTTCCTCATCTCCTTCCACCATGACCCCCATGTTATTTCTAAGGGGACCCACACTCTTTGTTTTTAGTTTCTTATCATTTATATACTTGAAAAATAATTTGGGATTATTTTTGCTCTCCCTGGCAATTTTTCTCTCAGTCTCTATTTTTGCAGCCTTTATCTGCTTTTTACAGGATTTATTTTTCTCTCTATAATCCTGTAATGCCTCATCGCTACCTTCACATTTTAGCACCTTACACGCCTTATCTTTCTCGCTTATTGCTTTGCTTACAAGACTAGTTAGCCACATTGGCTTTTTCTTGTTCCTCTTATGCTTTTTCCCATAAGGTATGTGTTTCTCACAGGACTTTTTCAGAATATATGAGAAAAAGTCCCAGGTGGACGGAACCTGGCAGTGATTCCGGAGCGGGGAGAGGTGAGTCGCGCCGGCACCGCGCCTGCGAGGCTCGGGGGCCACGGGTGAGCCCGCGACCCGCAATATGGGTCGCGGGACCACCCGTGACAGTACCCCCCCCTTCGGCCTCCCCCTCTTCTTGGGTTGTAAAAATCTCTGTAGTAAATCATGGTCCAGGATGTTGTCTTCAGGCTCCCAAGATTTCTCCTCAGGCCCGAACCCCTTCCAGTCAACCAAGAAGAACCGCTTACCCTTTACGGTCTTCATGTCGAGGATCTCCTTTACCACATAAATATCTGAGGAGTCAGCCACCGGAGCAGGAGGAGTTACTTGCCGGGAGAAGCGGTTCAGAATAACAGGCTTGAGTAGAGAGACATGGAAGGAGTTCGGGATGCGCATGGTGGAAGGAAGGCGCAGCTTGTAAGACACCGGATTTATGCGGGATATAACCTCGAAAGGACCTAAGAACCGTGGACCAAGCTTGTATCCAGGAATCTTTAACCGGATGTATCTAGCTGACAACCAGACCTTGTCCCCAGGAGAAAAAACAGGAGATGGCCTGCGTTTCTTATCCGTTTGGAGTTTGGTACGGGCGGAAGCCTGCTTCAACGAAAGGCGAGTTTGTTCCCAAATGGTCTTAAGGTCTCGTACCAACTCGTCGACAGCAGGAACCTCCGTGGACACATGCAGAGGGAGAGGAGGACGTGGATGTTGTCCATAAACAATGAAGAAGGGAGTAGAACCAGAAGCTTCAGAGTCCAGGGAGTTGTATGAGAACTCCGCCCATGGCAACAAGGAAGACCAGTCATCTTGGCGGGCCGAGACGAAGTGCCGAAGGTAGCAGCCAAGGGTTTGATTGACTCTCTCTACCTGTCCATTCGACTGAGGATGATATGCTGATGAGAAGTCCAATTTCACCTGAAGATGGTTACACAGGGATCGCCAGAAACGGGAGACAAACTGGACCCCACGGTCCGAAACAATGTGCAATAGGAGTCCATGCAGCCGAAAGATGTGGGAGAAGAACAGGCTGGCGGAGCAGATGGCAAACCTGGCAAGGAGACAAAATGGGACATTTTCGAGAACCGGTCGGTTACCACCCAGATGACAGTATTTCCCGAGGATGAGGTCAGTGACGAAGTCCATGGCCACATGAGTCCACGGGCGGCTGGGTATCGGCAACGGCGTCAGGAGACCGGCAGGTTTGAGGCGTGATGACTTGTTTCGGGCACAGGAGATGCAGGAACCCACAAAATCCCGCACATCTTTGGCCAAGTCTGGCCACCAATAATAACGGGAAATAAGGGCTATGGAACGCTGCACTCCAGGGTGTCCAGCCACACGAGAGCAATGTCCCCATATCAGGATCCTCTTACGAAGGGCAGGTCTGACGTATGTCTTGCCTGGTGGAAGCTGCCTAAGGTCCACTGGAGCTGCAAGGATCAGACGTTCTGGAGGCACAATATGACTGGGCACAGGGTCTTCTCCAA
>WNYA01003386.1:0-25982 GCA_019512145.1 Engystomops pustulosus | reverse complement strand
GTAACTGTAATGTTGCTGAGAGACCCTTTGACAACAATTCCAACAATGGCTGTATCATGCAGCTGGATACTTTCCAGCTTGAGATATATCTGGTATATTTAACATTATTATTAACTCAAATTCAGCCATTCCTGATGTGGTTGGGTGCTTCCAGGTTGTGATATAAACTCAGGGCACTGAACCCAAAACAGGACAGCATGTTTGTAACTAGCCAATCTGAAGCATGTGATGAATCACATGCTTGTGACATCACTAAAGGTCATACAGCCCCTCCTCCAAGCCTTTTCTATACTGTTTCCCATGGTTACCAGAATGCATGGTAAATGGAGAGTAGCCTGGGGGGGGGGGGGGTAAAAATAAACTTTGCCAGCTGCTAAACACCCATCTGCAGATAGCTAATAACATATTAATGTCTTCCAGAATCCTGGTCAAAATCTGTCACATCACCTGGGGGTTAATATGTCATAAGGATTACTGTTTAAAAAATGAATATGTTTCCATTTAAAGTCTTAAAAGAAAATGATGCATAGTTTTTGTGGTTAATTTTACTAATAGTTAAAAAGAGCAAGTTGCTTTGTGCTTATACTGCTGAAATATTGAATGTGCTAATGTATAGTTCCTAATGTCTTCTAGTATCCGTGATGGTGAACATAAATGATATATTCCTATAAATGTTACAGTATGTGTAGACTCATTAATGTATAGTAAGGTGCAGGCTTGTGTACGTGTTTGCAGCTTTACTTTCTGATCTTTTTTTATTATTATTAATAATAATAATAATTATTATTATTATTATTATTGTTATTATTATTATTAATATATATATATATATATATATATATATATTTTTTTTTTTTTTAAATCTCTGCATGCACTTGGCTGCCTTTCTGTGGTGGGGGAAGTGCCTGTTTATCTCTACTATTTTCCGGATATCTAAAACGCTTTTACTTGAACCACACTGTTTCTATCTCTCCTCTTCTGTCTTCTTTCTGCTGCTGCTGGCAGAATGGCTTTGAGCCTCACTTTTTCTTTGAGATTGACAATAACACCAATACCGTTAAAAGGAGGCCGGGAAGTCATATACAGGTGAATAATGCATGCTGCTACTGGGGTCTTTATATTCCTTCTCCCATTGTTGTCTCATATTCCACTTACAGCTTTCCTGCTGATAATTTTTTTTTTAGTAATGGGCACTAAAAATTTTTTTTTAGTAATGCATCTGCCCTGTTGGTATCCAGTTTTACAAGATATGAATATCTTAAAGGACTTGTCCCACAAATCATACTTGTACTCTATTCACAGTCTGACTGCTAGGACCCCAGCAATCACAAGACTGAAGTCATTGAGCGGCACATGTGACTGGAGAAGTGATGTGCTTATATGACCTTGTAAACATTTTATCTTTTTAGACACATTTTTGCCACAATAGTGGCTTAACCAGGGTCCTGACTTTACAAAAAGACAAACGTTTGGTGTAAACCAAAATACCTAATAGGTGGTATAAACTTGGACTAAAGATGCTTACCCTATAGCAGTCACTATGATATATCTAGTGTTTTTTAAGATTAGCCTATGTTTACTATGTGTAACTAATTAGACATTGTTAATAAATCTGCCCCATTTCTTGTAGAGCGCTGCTATTTAAGTAGGGGACATACAGGTTTACTAATGCTTGTGCTGCTAAATATTAGTGATCTATGTAGAAAATTTTGTGGTGGTCATGTTCAAAATTCTGAGTTTCCATTATTATTTTTCTCCTATAACACAGCTCACTTCTGTTTTGTTTTTTTACCATGCTTTATTGTAAGCTTAATCTATGATCCAGTAAACATATGACTGAAAGCTTGTCTAGCAAGCCTTTCGGCTGGTATATCAGAATGGCTGATATACTGTTAACATGTAACAATAAGTGCTTTTGTTACAGAGTTCAGAAGTTTGTGTTGCCCCATGCATGTTACTAGAATTTTTTTTTTTTTTCATCTTTCTTTCAACTTTTTGTGTGAATGTCATTTATTAAGTTTTCCTTTTCATCCATTTGATAGAGTGATGAGAGGTCATCGCTGACTCCCATATCTCCTACATCTCAGACTGGTAAGTTTGTCATTGAAATGGTTGAGGAGCATGGTTATGACAAGTTTAAACCCTCTAATATGAATTTACAAATCACTTTAACACAAATCCAGAAATGCCTAACCACAGTGTCTCCATGTTCATGTCTATGGCTTTAGTTAAAATGCTTAGCTTTGTCTGGACCACACATTTCTACAAAAAAGCCCCATAGCTCATTCAGCTGATTCCGCTTTTAGACGTCGGGCCAAACGACGTCAGCTGGATATCCCGTTTTGCTGCCCTCGCACTTAAAACTAGCTTGCTGTCTTTAAAATCCCAGGTTGGTTGGGTGCGAGTCATTGGGGAAAAGGAGTATTTAGGAATGGTTGAGAGGAGAACATTACTTTAGTATAGTTTGACAAGTACAAGCTACCCTTGAAAGGCAACTATTGGGCTGATGTGTCTCGCAGGGTTGAAATACCAGATCTAAATGATGTCTGTTGATCCAGCCACAGGTAAGTGAGTAGGAGGGTCAGTATGTCTTAGTGGTCTTTATTCAGTCTAGTTGGGTCCTGTTTCCATTGACACTGTCATTATACCCCCCCTCCCACCATTACATGTAAACTTAAATCTGACCACGTTCTACAAACGTATATAGTATATGTGCACTGCGGATTTTGATAAAGCGGGTAGTTTCACAGTTTGGAGCACTAGACTAATGCTTCAAATGTTTCTATTTTCTATAGTACATTTATCCTCTCCAGCATCTGTTACGTTACATAGAAGCTCTCCTCAGCGTCCAGAAAGCTTCTTATTCCGGGCCGCTGTTCGAGAAGAAATCAAAAGAAGTAAGCGAGACCTTTCTTTTCGAGCCTTTGTATATGGACATTTTTGGCCATTCTTGTAAAATTGCTAGATCTGCTTGTCCACACAAAATTACTATGTTAAATTACATCATATGTATCCAGTTAATTCTGCATATCTCTACTATTCAATGTTCATTACAAGTTCATACAGAAAAAAACCTACATGATTTGTCTTTTGTAATGAGAGGCTTTTCTACCATTTCTTTTATTGTCACCAGGTAATACACCACCTCCTCCCATTGCTATATCTAGTGAAACCTCCAGATCAGAAAACGGCTCCAAAATTAGACAAGGAGAATTAGAAGTCATAGAGCAACTCAGAAAGGTCTGTAATATCAAAAATACCAGCTCACCTACCAGGAAGATTCTACATTTGTGGATTCTATAAACATTTTATCTTGGCATTTTTCCTTTGTCAAGATAGTAAAAGTAAAAACATTTTTTTAAGATTAGAATGAAAGGTATGACGTTCAAAATAAAGTTAAATTGTTTACCATAGGTACCAAGTCATAACGTCATCCTTGTTCTCTTCACAAAACTGTGCACAATTAGTAGTGTTTGAATTTTTGGTACAAATTCTAGAATGAATGAGGAATTCACAACATTGAAATAGACAGTGTACTCACTAGCTATATCGTCAACCTGGAAACACTCAAAGTATGCCCTAGGCTGCGTTCACCTGAACGTGTGCGGGCTCATGTTGGGCGCGGTGGAGAGGTGAGTGCTGCTCTCCCCTCCACCCTCCACAAAAAATAAAGCCGCACGGCCGTTCTTACAACCAAAAATAGAGCATGCTCTATCTTTTTTGCGGCCATGGCTCGGAACTGTGAGCACTCTATAACGAGCCCCAGCGCCATGGATGCTATGGAAGACCTAAAT
The DNA here is from genome assembly GCA_019512145.1 of Engystomops pustulosus. Taxonomy (NCBI): domain Eukaryota; kingdom Metazoa; phylum Chordata; class Amphibia; order Anura; family Leptodactylidae; genus Engystomops; species Engystomops pustulosus. Next base: position 22,188 of record WNYA01003386.1, on the reverse strand, counting down.
CTGCAGCCGGATATACATCCTTCATACATTTGTGTGAATGCAGCCTTAGAGTCATATGTTTGCAGAGCTTACTGGCAGTAAAACATAGAAGGTTTGTGTCTTTAAAATCCTCCGGTAGAACTGTTTTGATCTTAAGGTTTTCCCTTTATTTTTCTTATAGAATATAGAATCACGGTTAAAAGTATCACTTCCAAGTGACCTGGGAGCAGCTCTTACAGATGGTGTGGTATTGTGTCATTTAGCCAACCATGTTCGGCCAAGATCAGTTCCGAGCATACATGTTCCCTCGCCTGCTGTTGTAAGTATGGGGCAATTTTTATACCCTAAACACTGTAAGAATAATGTTTTGGTTTTCAACAGTAACAAGCTATGTCTGTCTTTAATAGCCAAAGCTCAAAATGGCAAAATGCAGGAGAAATGTTGAAAACTTTCTGGAAGCCTGCAGAAAAATTGGTGTTCCCCAGGTAAGAATAACCTGGCATAAGGTCCATTTTTTTGGTCACTGGTGTGAGAACAAATATAAAGCGCATTTGTTGTGCAAAAAAATAATTTGGCTGCCCTATGCTATAGAAGTATAAAAACAAGTGATATGTTGTGTATATTGTCTTTTCCTCACAGCCATAAACATAAAATTATTTGATGGCTCATATAGCTATGAAATACGGGTTTTCTACCTTAAGAACTAATGTAATGGTGACCTGCAATCCTTAAGAAGGCTTCCGGCTATCCTGACAATCTTATTTTATTTTTAACATGATGTGAAAAAAAAAACCTGTGGAGGAAAATGCTTTTCTCTGCTGGTGAATTTCTGCTGCAGTTATTAGCTGTGAAACCTTACCCTAGAGATTCAAAGGTTTATCCCTGCTGCAGGATAATTGCCATTTATAGCATTGTCAGAAAATAGCAGTGTGAGCTCCCGCCTAAGACAGATCTTTCTACAGAGCTTCATGTTGATTTTCCAGTTTTCCCCTTATATCTCTTGTCAACAACAGGCAAGTGTCTAACTGCATGATGTGTTTGCATGACTGACTCTGGTTTCTGTTTTTCCCTTGCTGCACACCCCCTCTGGACAGGACAAAGTTTGTCTCCCTTCAGACATTCTCCAGCTAAACCTCTCCAGCGTTAAGGGGACTCTGGAAAGTCTACTCTCCTTTGGAGAAGGCTCACAAGCACCTGCTCTTACCTCCCACCTCCTGGGCTTTGGGGTTTTCTACTGCACCCTTATGCTTCTTCTCTTCATGCTCTATCGCTGGTTTCTTACCTTCTGGACCCAGACATGAAGAGGCTGGGGGATCATCTTAATAACTGTTGCTAGGGTTGTGTGTGTTCTTGATCCTGCAACTTTGAATTCTTCTGAAAAACTCTCTCTGAAGCACAACATCAGTATTAACCCTTCACTGTGAAATAATCCAGAGCCAACAAACATGAATATCTGGGGATGCAATTATTACATTCTCTATGCCTATGAGCTTCCTGTGAGATGCCAGCTTTACCAGTACATAGTACATGCTTCATGCCACTCTCTGTGGCGACATGTTATTTAAGGCGGTTGCTAAATGTTATAATGGAAACACTGCTTGACCCCTTAAAAAAAAGAACGGCTGGACAAGAAGGTCTCTTTTTTTCAGAGCACTCTGCACCCTTTATGTGCCTTCATGCCAGTGTTGTTAGGTTCCAAGTTTGGTCGCATATAAAAGATTGGCTGCATTCTGAGGAGGTGGGAAAACCCAATACCAAAGTCTCAATTGTCTGACTTTTTTTTACAAGACAAACAAGGGCTAACTTATAAGTACTTGAGCTCCAACTGATGTGAGAAATTGCCATCACCTCAGGACTTCAGTGACATTAAAGAAGTACCAGGTGTGAAGTTCAGGGTTAAAAAAAGCACCCCCTCTATGAGCCAAATTAAAGATGTACCTGACCCATCCATTAAGTACATGGCCAGCTATTCATTTGAATGACCTGCATGTAACACTTGCTTTTTCTTAGTGGTCACTTCACAATGAATGGCATTGTTTTGTCCTTAAAGGGCATATCAAAATATGTTATCCCTTAATCAAGTTAATATGCTAGTTAGTGGGTATCCAACTACTGGGACCTCCCTAGAGCACAGGATGGAAGGGCCTATTTTCCTAAGTAAATATAACAGCAAGCTGAACGTGTATTCCACTTCTCCACCAGGAAAGTCCCAGGACTAATGCTGTTCTTTTTGGTGTCATGAATGGTGGTGATTCCAGCTGATAGTCTCCACCAGTGAGCATCTTATGAAATGGAACAACCTCAATTAAAAGGTTTTATCTTACAGCTTGAAAAAGTGATGAAATAATAAAAGAAAGCATTCGTTTCCTTTTTACCACCCTACCCCCAACATTTCATTACTGGTATGTGTCTACTTGGATGCAGTGGTGACATGTAGCCCTGGGACCACTATGGTCTATATTTGTCATGAGTCACATTCTGAAGAAGGCTGCAGATGCCAGAAATGGGCGTCATTTTCATTAAATGTCATGGCTGTATTTTAGTATACAGAGATTGGCAGGGAGGACCAGAGCAACCGTTGTTGGAATAGCAGGGGTACATAATACTTTTGTAAAAACACCTTTAATAATTTCCCCAATATACTTTTCAGTATTTTTGATTGGGTGGAACTTATAAATTCCATGCATGTTGAAGTGTCCCTCCTGTCGCCTCTTAGCTGATACTGCTGTTTGGGTTGGAAAGATTTGTGTGGGCCTAATCATCGGGATTGTCTTAGAAAAGGCTTCAGGAGTCATGCTAAATCAGGGAGGTGGTGCAGGGCCCGTACATTATTTATTAATTTTCCCCCCTGGAAAATTAGGTCCTGGAAATGAACTTTAAGGTATTAAAGGTGATGGTCACATTATTTCATTTCTTTGTCTTGTGAGTGTGGCAGGATTTTAGCTAATTTCCCAATATACATCTATTAAAAGTAAAACTCACTATGTGCTGCTGGCAGGGAGCCAGGTAATGTAAATTATACTTGTATAAACTACTGAAATGATTCAGAAGGCTGACAAAGGCATTTTTAAAACCGGCATCGCATAGGCAATTGGAACCTGTCACCAGCTTAAAATTACATTCCTGGTGACAGGTTCACTTTAAGTCTAAAGGTCTTTTTTAAATCTCCTTTCAGATGGGTCAGATTCTACAATTATGATGTCTGTTCTTTTTTTCCTCTCAGGGAAAATTCAAAAGTGACAGATATGATACTCAGTCTTGCCTGTGTGGAAGCCCCATATTTAGGATTTCAGAAACTTTTTATATTTTTAAAATTACAACCGTTCTTCAAGGGAGTTTGTCCAATTTTCTTTTGAGTTTGACTCCTTAAGGGGAAAGAATTGGTAAAATAGTTTTAAGCGGAGGTGAAATTTGCATTGAAAAGCCACTACTGTCCTTTTGTCAAATGGACGTATTCTGTAGCCTCTTAATGAGAATATGTGGTCAGAACTCTGCTTACTTTTAAATAAAGTTTTAATGCTTTTGCTGACACTACTGTTTTTAAGAGATTTCTGCTTTTTTTACCAGTGACCAATAAACCTCTCCAAATCAAAATGTATTTTTATGTGCCTGCTGTATAGCAGAGAGAAAAAAAAATTAAATAGGTAAGGGAAAAGACTAGTAAAAGTTGAATTTCATAAAAGCAAACTTGTCATAAGGATTTCACATTTTCACCCAATGACAGGTGCCCACTGCCTGTTTAATACTAATTCCCAATCTGCTTTTATAATTAACATTACTGGTTTCACTCACTTTTAAAAGTTTATAAAAGTTAACCTGGCCCGCTGCCACACCCTCGCCCTCTCCCTGATACCTCAGCGCTGGAAGTGTTCACTGCAAAAGTGCTGAGGAAGCAGTGGGTGGTCCGCAGTGCAGCTTATTTAGTCAGATCACAGAGGGGCTAGGGTAGCTCCTTGGGCTCATTAGCATACATTTTAAAAGTTGATTTCGGAATGAAGCTATGGATAACCAAATAAGAGAATTATTAGTCAGTGTCTGGATCTGAGTAAGTGTCCCTGGTTTCATACTGGATTTTGATGGTAGTAATCTTTTTATATAGCGCCATCAAATTCTGTAGTGCTTTAAAGATTCTGGGGAACATATACAAATATAATAAAACCTTATCGTAAGTCATATGAAACAATATAGAAGGTTCCTTCAAGTACTGTATTATGTTCCTTGCAATGCTTATACTGGCAGCTATTGAGTTAACCTCTGAAACTCTGGAATGTTTACAGAAAAACAATGGAGACTACTCATAAAGTACATTATGCTAAAATGGTTGGGCAGATAGCATTCTTACCTGGCTGCTTTCTATATTGCGCTCCACCTCATCTGAGAACTGATGTAAAGAACAGTGTTGCTATATCGTTTTATTTAGATATTCATTCTTACAGCTAAATAACAATATATTAGAATTAATGTATTCCTAAAGGCAAGGCAAGCAAAATCTGTGGCAGGTTTACATGCTACAAATCAGTCCTGTCTAGAAATATCTGCTTCTAATAGAATTGTAGTGATTGTGGTCATTATGATTATAAAGAGTGTGCAAAGTAAAAGGGAGGGGTTTTTTAGTTTGAACAGATGATATCCTGAAAGTTTAGTAGTTAGTTGTCTATTTTTTATTTCGTTTTTAGCTTTCTGTGGATTTCTTTTAAATTCATATTCTATTGCATTTTATTTTGCATCTATCCTTAATACTTACAATACTGTAAAGCTACCTTTCATCATAATAACATTTATTTTTAACAGTAATGCTATTCAGTGTTCTAAAAGGACACAATTTACATAATCTGCTTTGTCAGATTGAAGACATTGTAGCATGTAAACCTAGATCAATTTTGCTTGCAGGTAAAGAAATTGATCTCTGTAAAGTTTGGTCCATATGATTTTCATGTTTCCACCACAAAGTAGTATTATACTGCACAGAGACAAATTTGATAGATTTGTGTCCATTATTCTAATCCCACAAATGCTGCAAAGGTCTTGTTACATCAGTATAGAAGCTTTATGCTGGCCTTACACAATATTTTCTGATCATGTTGGCAATATGCATAGCAACTCCATTGTCCATGGAAAATTCCTTTGGGACTATTGAGCCGTTTTGGCCGCAACTCGTCATTTTAACCAAAGATGTCTCTGTCTCTGACAGGGTTGTGCTGCAAATCTAAGGTTGTGTGTCTAGACACTTGAAAAATTCACTACACACTAAGTACCCTTGTACAAGAGCAAATGGATGGTTGTTGCTATGGCCTCATCACAGCCCCATGACTGAGTCGGGTGGATGCGCCACAAAATTTGGACATGTCCTAAATATGTTGTATTACAGTGCAGCCACTCTGCTTTCAATGGAGATGGGAAGGGTGAGGAGCCCTCACCCTTCCCCTGCACCCACTGTATGTTCAGGCCAGCATACGTTCATGTGCAAGGGACCTTACACTGCTAGGTTGTTAAATGTTGACGCTGCAATATTTGGTAACGGGGCAGGAGTGCTGGCTTTTATTGCTATGTAACCCCTGCCTTCTTTATAGGGCTCATGCGTAGCATCAGAGACTGTTAGAAATAAGCAGGAATGCAGAGCACGGATGTTATAACATGCTATTCTATCAATTGCACTTTGTTTTTTTTGCTGAACTTTGTAAATAAATTTTGCTACTGATTTAAGTCTTTTCTCTATCTCCTGCTTTCTTTTCCTGGGGTTCTCATATTTCCATACACTACATATATGCTCTTGGCTGTTTGAAATGTCTTATATTATGAGGTAATGATTATTCCATGAGCATAGACTCCTGCTAAATGATATCCATAGTATTGTTTTGAGCCTACTATTTGTTTTATAATTTTGTTTTGTTTCCCCCCCCTCCCCTTTTTTTTTTTTTTCTTTCTTTCTCCTCCTCCCTTACTTTCACGTCCAGGGTCGTTTGTGTCTGCCTCCGCATATCCTTGAGGAAACTGGATTAGTGGAAGTAGCAGGAACAGTGCAGGCCTTGCTGGATCTTGCACCACCAAAACCACTTTCCCCCACCAGTGTGTGAATGCCATGTTACCCACCGACTCCTCTTTCTGTGTGCCACTTCTGCATCCTGCTTTTCACTACAGAGGCCTGCAGATGACCAGCATGCAACGGACTTTACACACACATCCTCCACTTTTATTTACTAATGGTTTTAATTTGGTATCCGCTCAATGTTCTGCATTCATTATCAATTTTCTGAGCACTTTTTAAAACTAAAGTCATCCCCAACCAATGAAAGGGCTACAAAGATAAAAAGTGCAATATTCAATTGTTAGATACATGACTGACATTTGTGACTCAAGAGGGAAAGCAAATTCAAAGCCCTGCAAAGGAACAAGTTATTTATTTTAATTTTCCTTGTTCCTGCCTATGGTGAGGTCCTTTTATTGTTCATCCCAATGGGAGGAAGTCTGCAGTGTGCCTGAGGAATTCCCTGAACAGTCTGCAAGGACAATCTAAGGCACATATTCTGCACTAAAATGCTGAGAATATGAAGCCATCAAGGCAAAGCACCATTACGCACTTCTATGGAGGCCTGACAACTGAAGATGACTGACTGATGTAAATAATAGAATGCCACCATACACAAAATATTTCATGGTTTTATTGGAAGAAGCTGAATATAAAATCTGACAAACTGACTCCTAAATTGACTTAACCTTTCCTTGTATGGACATGTTGACCTAATGTGCTTGGAATTTTCATTCATTGACCTTCAAGTTAGTGGAATAATTTTTGTGCTTTTGTTTTAATTTATGCTTTTATTTATTTTATTTTTTTTAAAGTTTTTTTTTTTTAAAGCTCTGATAATTCCAGTATCTGGTCACTCTGAACAAACTTACAGGGAAAGGACGGTTTTAGCTGATAGGTGGTGTTGTAAATATTACATGTTGCACAACCATCATCACTTTGTAGTAAATTGGTGTAACCCTGATAGCCGGAAAGATTAAGTGGCTGCGTTCTATATCTAAATTGACCATCCATGCAATAAAGATGTCTAGATCCTAGAGATGGGCATATGGCAATTCACAAGCAACTATACAAAGCTTGGTTATTGCCTGGATAGACTGTTCCACCATATTTGGTCATGGCAATTGTAATCTCCTTTGTAGACATTAACATAAATGGTTTACAGCAATGATGAAGATTTCAAAGGAGATTTGCAGTTTAAATATTGTATTCAGCCTCCCCGTGTACAATTATTATAGCACAGTATTCATTAAGTGATGTTTTAAAAATACTTTTTTAGGCGACTTCTTTTAGAAAGCACTTAAGAGTGTTGTACAACCGAAAACAACAAAATATCAGCTATTTATTGCTCCAAGCTTCATGAGCCACTATACCTCCTCCTTTATACAAACTTAAACTTTTAGAATGGTTTCTTTTTTTAATATAAAACAGTTCTGTATGTTGTCATAGAAGTGAGGTCAATATCTGAAGCTGAAGGATACTATTGTTATTTCTACCCATGCTAAACATTGAGCGATTGTTTAGAGTCCCTAAACACAGGGGGGGGGGGGGAATAGCTTCATATAACTAAATACCATGTACCACTTGAACCACCTCTATGCAGACCTAGGACAACCTGTAGACAACAGGCTGAAGCTAGAAGCCCTATGCTGTGTTCTGTCTGCAGTAGGACAAATGGTTATACTTCACCCTTAAGTGGGTCCCCAGCTGAAAGTTAAAGGACATCTACCACCAGGGTTGTAAACCAAGCACTGTGACATACTGCTGTGTGCCCCCCTCTGGCAGGATCTTCTCCTCTTGTAGCTTCTTATGCTCTTTCTTGTTTTTACAAAAGGCTTTTAAATTATGCAAATAAGCCTGAGGGGCTCTAGGTTTCTTAGGTGTTAATTTTACCGGCTCTTTTTCTTAAAAACAAGAGCATAGAAAGCTAAAAGAGCACATCCTGCCAGAGGGGGAACACACCAGTATGTCAGTTATCTTGGTTCACAATCCTTCGTCCTGTTGGTAGATTTCCTTTAAAGGGGTTGGCCACATTCGTATAAAACTCATCCTGCCCCCAGTCCATAGTTGGCAAATTTATCAATCTTGCCAATATTAACAATACATGGCTGTCCTTCCTGTCTTCCTCACTGGAGGAACATGTGATCCTCCTCTGTCAGTCGTGTGCGCTTCTCTGGTGGACATGCACACAATGATGACAGCGGGCTGTGATATACGTAGCCTTGTGCTATGGCACCTGCTGATGCCTCTAACTCAAGAGACACTGCAAAGGGCCAGGGAACCTAGCAGGGACCAGAGCAAAGTGATGGATGAGCGGGTTCAGCACACACTATTGGGTCTGGGAGAATTCGTTATTATCCCATTTATTACACAAGCTAAAGGTGGCCAATGCCTTAAGTAGATCAGTTGCAGGCTATTCTCTGTGCCACTTTTAATACTGTAATACCTTGTAAATGAAACAATTTATACAGATTTGTCGTCATGGTTTAATTTGTGCAGTAAGTGCATATGGTGTTTGTCAGGATATGTATCTCATTTATTTGCATCAGTTGCTATATTGAGTCAAAAGCAGGTGAGGCAGAACTGCCTTACTTCTGTCCCCTGGTGTTGACTCACAATAACTGATGAAATAACTGGTATGTGAACTATCCCTTATTTGGGTTTTTAAAGTCTCATTCCCACCTTCAAAATTCAGTGTTCTCTAAAGGCTACATGTTCTAGAGCAGAAGGAACAGAGCAGAACATTTAGTTTAACTTTGTCCTGTTATGCATCTATGCTCTTTCTAGGCTGAGGAGTCATGGAGGTGGAGCTGTCAGGGATTGACCCCTATCAGTATGCAAACTGATACACAGAGGACTTTTTTACTCTTTGATAGGATAATCTACATGTTCTCAGCAAAGAAAGGTCAGAAATGTGGATTTAGAAAATATATTTGACAATGAATCTTTCTAACAAAATTAAATGCTTCTCCTCCTGCTCTATAACATGCTTCCAGAAGGCTACACTGTTATTTTCATAGTGAGAAGTTTGATTTTGATTGTAGATTTCCTTTAAAGCAAATCATGATAAACCATGGACACATAGATTCAGGCAGAGTGACTGTGGTAATTTTTGAATATGTGTGTTATGCATGTTCTCCTATTTTAAAATCAACTTTTTAAATTATGCTAATAAACCAGAAGGGCTCTGGGGTTGTTACCATAGCCGAGTCAGTGTTGTAGCTTCACAGGCTGTTACACAGTTCTGAGAACAGGGGGAGGTGAAAGCATAATTTTAACAGTTTATTTTTAGAAGGAAGGAGGCCATGGATAACAAATATAAGATTACCACAGTCACGGTGCCTGGGTCTGAGTAAGTGTCCCTGGTTTATCATTATGGATTCTGATGGCAGATTACCTTTTTAATGTGTTGGAGTTTTTTTTATTATTCTGTATGTCACTGCAGATACCTACTAGTTAATACGGTATATACACATGAAGTAACTATTAATACATAATTCTGATATCCATACACCATGAAGGGTTCGCATTACAATGTATAGTAGACGGTTTATGTTTTTTCTGTAAATATCTTTATATTTCTTTACCATGGATATTACATTGATGGGTTTATTGCCCTACAATATTTTTAGCCCTTGTAAATTCATTCAGATACACACTGCTGATTTTACTATATTAATATGCTAAATATTTTGCTTAGATATAACTGTAAAAGAGAGTTAGTTCTATTGGAAACTTCTTGATGTAATATATTGCAGAGAATTTTGTCAAATTTATTTCCATTGTAAAGTGTTCAAAAAATGTAAAAATAACCCACAATCTTGAATGCTACAAGCTGTTCATTGTGGAATCTATGACTGAATGCAATTATTAAGTCCCTTACCTGCTGCTGTGATTTAAGAAGCCCCAGTCTATGTATAATTTTATGTTTTATTGCCACCGAATGAATATAGCTTCCTGCCGAGGTAGTTTTAGCTGCACCAGGTTTTAGGCGTAGCCTTACAGATACCGGTACTCATTGGTGACAAATGTCTCTTCTTACCACAATCCGTTAAGGACGGTTTGGCCACATTTTGGTCGGTATTTAGCATCAGGAGTGGAATATAAAGAGAGAAAAGGTATAATGAAAAGTAGTGTACCTCTTCAGTTTTTTTAACCCATTTGGCCTTATACTAATGCAATGTGAAAGTCTGGTACCGCAGCCCAGCTTCAATCACATTAAATGTAACCAACAAAATAACATCTTCTGAATCCCTGTAACCAAGCCCTAAAATGGGCTTTGGTAATACACTGTCATAACTGGAGTGTATATTATAATGTAATACCCTATTTGTCCTACGAAATGCAGCAGAAAAGGTAAAGGTGTTAGAAAATGCCACCTGTTGCATAATTGTACAAGAATTGTACAACTTTTTAAATGGTGAACAACTTTTTAACAAACTTAAAAAAAATCATTTGTACAAGTGACTACAAGAAACCTTGTAGTATACCTTATCAGAGTTAGGTCCATCTATCAGTCTCCCTCCAAATCTGATTTTCACTTTGGAATTTCAGTGAAATCCATTTTATAAGCTGCAAAACAGTAGCTCGCAGGGATGTCCTTATACAATAAAGCTCTATGTAGGAGATAGAGAGAGCAAGGCATCACAGTACCCACCCTAAACAATAAGTGCACTGCAAAACTAAGACAAGGCGGCATAGATAGGAGCTGCTGTAAACTAACTACAAGTCACATAATGAATGGAGATCATTACGTCTCCTGGTTGCTAATGTCTGCAAAATTAGCTTGTGTAAGTGTGGAGGGCAAGGATATTGGCTATTTTACCAATATACATTGTACAGTGAAGCCTCCTGTCCGTTACCTCCATTACCCAGACATTCCTGACCATAAAATGGCTGGAGATCAAGGGTCATGTGATCTTGTGTGTCCATGAGCAATCACCCTGCCAGGACCTTGATCTTATGTCCATGAATACCATCATAAAGTCCTGGCAGGGCTTTTGCCCATGGACAGTTAGAGATCATGTGGCCCTCCATCAGCAGCCATTATATGTACAGGGATGTCATATCAAGACAGCTGAAATGTATATTGGTAAATTACCTGATATCCTGCCCCTCCACACTTACACACATTACAAAAAACATGAAAAAAAGTGGCCAACCCCTTTTAAATGCAGTATTTTCAAATGCATTACAAGTTTCAATTCTCATGCTTCTTTTTGGCGGTCCTGGTGTCCACAAAATAAACACGTCCAAAGGATTACATTGATCCAAGTGTCCTGAAAGAGTGGCCTTTTGGGTTCATTTCTGATTTTAAAACTACGTTATGTTAAAAACATAGACCCTGTTCAATACAGAGGCATCCAGAAACTTTTTTTTTTTTGTTAAAGAAGTCATTACTGTGGATGAAGAGTGCGCTGTCAGATATACAGAAGCACTAAACTGTGTATAATACAAGACAATGGAGGCTTATAAGAACTTTTCTTTGTCTTGAAATATTATACAACCCTTTAACTTTGAACCTTTAAATTTGATTCATCTTTGTAGCCAAGAAAATGAATGAAACATGGAGACTTAATTCTTATTCACCCTCTGGACAGAAAAACTTCCTCAAAAAATGGGAACTAGGCCTAAAGTAGCCAATGGAAGTTTGTAGGACTGAGTCTGCATGGAATGTGGAAACCTTTAGAGATCGCTGCCAAGACGAGCACATTTACTGGTCTGTAATAACACTGTGCTTTTGTTAAAGGGGATGCATAGGATTCTACAATGAGATCTGCTTTATTAAGTTTGTTTTCCAGCACCTGCTACACGAGCTTAGTATTGCAGCGCAGTACTATTCACCTTGACATAAATGTGTCTCAATATCTCCAGAAAAAATGCCTTTATTCTAATCCTGGACAAGCTCTGCTGTAAATGGGGTTTCAGACTGACAGCAAATAGATATTCTGTGCAGCAAATGTGCACTTATTTAGGAACATACAGATCTTTGGGTGGTTCAGACCTTGAGAAGATTATCCATGGAACACAGATCAGACTTTCAATGGATATTTAGGGAGTGTACAATGTGTATATATATAACGCTTCACTTGAATGGTGATGAGCTCCACCACCAGTCACCAGTGTCTCGGTGCCTTTTATTGTGATCATGAACAATGTACAGATGGACAAGATAGAACGGTGAATTGTAACTCTGTAAACATTACAAGCTTTCATTATTGTTAATTTTTGTAAATACATTCCATATTTCTAAATTTGTTAAAAGTATACATGTCTGTACATCTAGTAGTTTCACCGCAGATGTCAACTGTTGCTGTTCTGTATCTGATCTATCGTGTGATACATGTGGTAAACTGAATAAAATGTACCTTTTCAAGTAATATGTGTTTCTGCTTTTTACTAACGGTATTGATAAGGCCAGATTTATCATTAATGGGACCAGTATTTTGGAGTCGGTTAGTTCCGTTTACAAAAAAAACCGCATGGAAAAAGGTAAAAATGAACTAATTAAATATGTGCTTGTAATAAACTGAGAAAATTATGCTATACGGGGTAATGTTACATGCACTCCTCAGGAGGAGCCGATGCCCAGAACACCCCTCCAGCTCCTGGAAGCTGCTTTGTTTCTTTTACTGAGCTACAGGTAACTAAAAAATGATAAGGAGCATAGAGTAAGTATGGGGGGCAACAACATGAGATGTGAGCATAGATGACAATGGGGTAAGACATTTAGTAAAGATAGAAGGAAGCATAAATAAATCAGAGAGGGCCAACAGAATTGTATGGGGGGGGGGGGGGGTAATAGAGATGTGAGTGGTGGGCAGCGGAGAGCTTTGAGCTTAGAGAGACAAAGATGCAACATAGAGAAAAGATGGGGAGGTCACTGATGAAACGCAAAGCATTTTGAGAAAATTTTTATTTTTGCCCAAATCCTGGAGCCCTAATTGGTTGGTATGGCCAGTACATCCTTACTGTAATAATTTGTAAGCATGTGTTTCTTAATATTTCTGGATTATAATTTGGGGTGCGCCAACGTGGTACTTGGTTACCATTGGTCAGAATTGCAGTGCACACAGCTAAGCTTTTCTGATGGCTGTACAATCCCAATGTAGTGGATACAGAAGTAACCCTGCAGCACTAACTGTACTGTCCTGCAGGATTTTTCTCTAGTTTTCCATCCAGAGCTTGTCAATTACTCCTGTAAGTTCTGGCACAGATGTTAACCTTTGCAAAACTACCAATGCAAGAAGGACATGCAAACTGAAACAATGCGTAAATCACCCGGGTAGAAGCATACGTTTTTACAACTAAAGCCAGGATTGTACTGATAGAGGAATAACATACACAATTTATTCTCCTCTTTTATAATAGACACTAGTTTTCGCTTTTAAACTGTAACCAATAATCTTTGTGCTTTCTCACTGCATGTTGTATAAATGAGTAAGGAAAAATAATCTGAATGAAACTGAAGTCTTTTATTGCAGCAGCACCATAAGCTTAAGTACAGTCATTTCTTCTTTTTACCTCCTTTCTTTCCCTTTTTGCCTGTCTCTTTCCCTTTTTTGCTTTTTGTTTTGGCGTAAGGTCCCAGGTTTTTCCGAACCATTAATCCCCTCCACCAGGCTTGTATCTGTAAAGAAAGACAAACCATGAAGAAATCCAGTTTTGCAAAACGTGTGTGTATGACATTTTTTTCATATTTAAAAAAAAAAAAAAGTTTTTGGTGTTTGAGGTTTTTGTTCTAACTTCTTGCTAAAATGTAAGCCTAGAAAGGCAACCCTGGGGGAACCTTGGGGACCTTCCTAAGACCCCAGACTGCCATGACAACCACCGCACCATGGGCAGGGATTTCTCTCCTTCTCCTGTCAGCGGCAGCAGAGGAATCTAAACATGGCCGCCATCAGATAGCATGTCCATTTGTGGGGAGAGGTTAAATGTTTTCTGTTACTTCTGGTAGGTATCCTAAACTGTTTACCTTAATGACACTTGTTAGTTCCATCTTCTCCTGGTTTTTCTGTTGCTCGGCCTTTTCTTTCTCTAAGCGATCTTCAGTAATCACAGTATCAAACTCTTCATACTACAGGAAAAACATAATGATGCAGGCTACACAATTCCATGTACGAAAAAAACCTCATGAATAACAAACTACATAAAAATAGAGGGAGACATATTCACGGCTGCGCATCTATTCTTAGTGATGTCTGTGGGGGTTTTTTTTTCCCCCCATAGCTTCACTTTGTATTCTGCTCACTGCATGTTAGAAAACCCCAGAAATATCAGTTTCAAAGATGTACTCTATGAACTCTGGCTCATAAGGCATGGAAGCCCTGATAAATGTCACCCATGGTGTGTGTATATAATGTACGTATGTGTGTGTATGTATATACAGTATATGTCTGTGTAATGAATGTATGTGTGAATATGATTGTAGAACTGTATCTATAAATGTATAAATGAGTGTTTAATTGCATAATAATACACATGTTTATACAATCACATACATCAGATTAATCAAGTCCCCAAACGCACTGAAATAACATCACAAAAACGGAATGACCTCCCCATGTCTAAATTCATTGGGATCATCCAAACTCATGTTGAATTGGGTCTTCTTTCAGAAAGGCCTAGGGAATGGGTTAAAGAGGATTTCCTATCTTGAGTATTTGACATATCCACAGGACTACCCAAATATAGTACTGGACTACCCAAATATAGTACTGGACTACCACATAAAATCTACCACATTAGGGTCATTTCACACTGGCATGTTCGGTCACAAAGAGTGCAGTGTCATGTATCACAGACAGGACTCCACAGTGCTGAGGACAGGATGTGCATCGTAGGGATATACACTCACCGGCCACTTTATTAGGTACACCATGCTAGTAACGGGTTGGACCCCCTTTTGCCTTCAGAACTGCCTCAATTCTTCGTGGCATAGATTCAACAAGGTGCTGGAAGCATTCCTCAGAGATTTTGGTCCATATTGACATGATGGCATCACACAGTTGCCGCAGATTTGTCGGCTGCACATCCATGATGCGAATCTCCCGTTCCACCACATCCCAAAGATGCTCTATTGGATTGAGATCTGGTGACTGTGGAGGCCATTTGAGTACAGTGAACTCATTGTCATGTTCAAGAAACCAGTCTGAGATGATTCCAGCTTTGACATGGCGCATTATCCTGCTAAAATGAGCCATCAGATGTTGGGTACATTGTGGTCATAAAGGGATGGACATGGTCAGCAACAATACTCAGGTAGGCTGTGGCGTTGCAACGATGCTCAATTGGTACCAAGGGGCCCAAAGAGTGCCAAGAAAATATTCCCCACACCATGACACCACCACCAGCCTGAACCGTTGATACAAGGCAGGATGGATCCATGCTTTCATGTTGTTGATGCCAAATTCTGACCCTACCATCCGAATGTCGCAGCAGAAATCAAGACTCCTCAGACCAGGCAACGTTTTTCCAATCTTCTACTGTCCAATTTCGATGAGCTTGTGCAAATTGTAGCCTCAGTTTCCTGTTCTTAGCTGAAAGGAGAGGCACCCGGTGTGGTCTTCTGCTGCTGTAGCCCATCTGCCTCAAAGTTCGACGTACTGTGCGTTCAGAGATGCTCTTCTGCCTACCTTGGTTGTAACAAAGGCAAACAAGAGGACGGCGCCTCGTGTGATACTGTGAGGACAAGGGGAAAGAGGTACGTATGGTATCCAATGGAACCACGCAGAAAATAGGGTAGTGAACCCCCCTAGAGGTGTGCTCACCTTATTATAAAGTTAATGCGCTTTTAAAGTATCCGTAAGCTGCCCTTCAGCGTGCTGGTGTTTAACCTAAGTTAAACCAGTGATCCAATAGACAGAAGGGGTGGTTTAGAAAACCAAAAGAGGGCTGGAACGGCGCTATTCGGACAAAGGTCTTCAAGAAGGTTAAAATGCTTTATTCCATAGTAGACTCGTTTCGGGCTAATCAGCCCTTCTTCAAGTACAATTGGATAAAATAGGAGGTGATTTTCAGCGGCAGCTTAATCCGCCATCTCTGTAAACCCTAGAGATGGTTGTGCGTGAAAATCCCAGTAGATGAGCAGTTTCTGAAATACTCAGACCAGCCCTTCTGGCACCAATAACCATGCCACGTTCAAAGGCACTCAAATCACCTTTCTTCCCCATACTGATGCTCGGTTTGAACTGCAGGAGATTGTCTTGACCATGTCTACATGCCTAAATGCACTGAGTTGCCGCCATGTGATTGGCTGATTAGAAATTAAGTGTTAACGAGCAGTTGGACAGGTGTACCTAATAAAGTGGCCAGTGAGTGTATAATGCAAGCAGCCAGTTTCCCCACTAAACAACATTGCTCTCAATGTAATCATGGTTTTATTATGGCACTGCTGTTTTACGGTGAATGGGACTCCTTGCATCCTTCTTAATTAAATATGACTCAAGAAGTCCCATCCTTAGCAGTTGGGTTGGTCTGTGATTCATAGACAGACCACACCTACGTGAAACTCCCCTAAGAGATACATTTTTGTGTTAACCTTACCTGCTTGGCTAAATCAGTGAGTAGTGAAAGGTCATTTGTTCTAGAAGTCTTCAGTGTGTTCAGTTCGGCCTGTTTTTCTTCTGTGTCTTTGTCATACTTCTCCATCCAGTATTCCAACTTTTCTTCCAGCTCCTGATGATGGCAAAGCATAATAACCAACATGTTATCCTCATATTATGGATTGGAACCTATACACATCAGAGTTGCACAAGGCATTAAAACTTCAATACTTTTACTTTTTCAGTACTGGAAAGTTTTCAATAGCAGTGCCATGTTATTTTTAGATACTATGTTGTTCTAGGGATTCCTGATGTAGTAGCTGCTGGACATTGTTGGTTCCTGCACTGCTTAAGAAAATCCTCTCTGAGTCAGCCCTGAAGATCAGGAACCAACGTAACCGCGGAAAATCACTTGACCTGTCCATGTGTGGAGATTTTACATCTGAGGGCTCCCTCTGATGGTGCATTCACACGTGGTGTTAACCATGCGTTTTCAAATGCATCACAACAGTAGATTTACCTGATTACATTGCTGTAAACATTGCACTTTGAAAACACAGATAAGTAAACGCAATGTTGACAGCAGTGTAATTAGGCAGATCTCCTCTTCACTGCTGTTGTGATGCATTTGAAAACGCATGCGTTAACACCACATGTGAATGCACCCTCAGAAAGAACTCTAATATTCTAGTGGCCTTTGTCAAACCATAGAGCTGCAGAAGACGTATACAGGCAGTCCCTGCAAGTCAGGACACTGGACTTACAGACGACCCCTAGTTACAGACAGACCTCTCAGCCCACTGTGACCTCTGATGCTTTACTTTAGTCCCAGTCTGCAATGATCAGCTGTAAGGTGTCTGTAATGAAGCTTTGTTGATAATCCTTGTTCCCATGACAGCACAAAATCTAGAAAATCCAATTGTCACAGGGACAAAAAGATTTTTTTGTCTGGAGTTACAATGATTAAATATACAGTTACAAATACAAATATATACAAATTCAACTTGAGAACAAACCTAAAGAAACTATCCTGTAAGTAACCCCGATACTGCCTGTATTGGGTATTGTCTGAATTGTACTTACTTGCAGAATAAATGCAACTTGTAATTTTTATCTTACGGTGGATGGTGAAAAAATTTAGCCAACTAGTCTCAAAAACAAGCCCATAATACTAACAGGATAATAACTTAGGGCTTTTAATTGATGTTAAAAATAAAACGGAAAGATTGCTCTGTGAACGAATTGGTGGTGTCCTGTAGAGTTTGAACACTAAATTGTCCAATTCTTTGATTTGTTTTCCATGTGCTATGTTGTTAATAAAGCAATAGTTGTCAAACCCATAGAATCTTTACACAAAACTCTTATGTTTGAGTAATATCACCAATGTAAGTAATGGTTTACTCACCTGTTGGTGCTGCCTTAGGAAATTTTCGATCTCGACATGGACTCTTATCTCTTCATCCATCTTTTCTTTCATTTTCTGTGAAAAAAGACAGTTTGGATGAGGTTAGATTTGTCACAGTTCAGAAACTGGTTATTGGATTTGTATTGCCATAAAAGAAAAGAATAAATTCCTGCTTCTTGTTTTCCCATTTGTTAGCAGCCTAAGGCCGGTGCCACACGCATCGCTTTGCCTGTGTTTGAAAACGCAAAGGCAGACAAAGCCGCGCCTACCGGAGCACGCCGCGGCCCGATAGCATCAGCGTTTCTATGGAAACGCCTGCGATCGGGAACAAGCCACCGGTGTTTTGCATTAAATTAACGCAAACCACCAGCGCCTCGTTCCCGATTGCAGGCGTTTCCATAGAAACGCTGATGCGAACGGGGCGCGGCTTTGTCTGCCGACAGCACACGTGGCGTTTGGAGCCCATTTTTTGGGCCGTTTAAGCAGTCTGTTAAAAACCGCATGCGTTTTTTGACCAGTTTTAATTAAGATTATTGGTAAAACCTGTCAAAAAACACATGGGTTTTTTTTTTAACGGCCCCAAAACGGGTTCCAAATGCCACGTGTGCCGCCAGCATAAGGGCTCATGCATACAAATGCTGTTTTTGACATGTGCTAGCAATTGTTTCAAATTTTGCGGCAGATCCTATTCCTGTCCATGTTGCGGCTTGAGTAGTCTACCCTCCTGTCATCAGCTGGTAAGCAGAGCTCGCATTCTGATGGAACAGGACAGGACTTCATACAACCCCTAGTTACAGACGGATCTCTCTGCCCACTGTGACCTCTGGTGAAGCTTTCTGGATGCTTTACTTTAGTCCTAGGCTGCAATTGTCAGCTGTAAGGTGTCTAAAATGACAAAGTATTGATAACTCTTCTCCCCAGGACAGCACAAAATTGTGAAAATCCAATTGTCACATGGACAAAAAAATTTTTGGCTAGAATTATACCTACTAAATATACCAGTTCCGACTTGTACGTACGTAAGCCGGGGACTGCCTGTACACACGTTCATGTACAGGCATCCTGAGAGTATGCTCTATTTGGATTGAAATGCTGCAGGTTTTCTGCAGTGGAAAACATTCCATTTGTTGCAGATTTACCAAATTTTCTTTGTGAAGAGAAATTCCCACAAAGAGAGGATTCCTGCACGGTTTCATCCTGCTATAATACTGCCATAACGGAGGAGCAAATCTACAATGCAAGCGGTTCTGGTGATGAGATGGCAAGATATGTGAATTTTATATGGTGTTATGCAGTGTGCATCAACCTCTTATCCCTAAAATGTGATGTACAATGATGCAAGATTTGTTGACTGCAGTTTCCTGACACTGGGTAACAGCCTTGGGTAAGGGAAAAAAAGCCTCAATTATTGTACCCAGATAGTATGTCATCCAGCTGTGATAACAATCCCTGTATAAGCCATAAGCAAGATTGAAACAGAACTTTTTATTGTCCATTTACTTGGCTCTGGCTTCATTTGGGTGACTGTCTTTTTAGTATTTGTAATCCGCAGGCATTTTCTGGGTTATTATATCTTACAGAGTACCCTATAAACCCTGCTCTAATATGATTGGGTTACGTGTCATGCGTTTCAGTAAGCCTCATTCTTCAATGTACACCTGGAGCTCCATCTGTAGGTCAGACTCCGCTATGTTGCACTTTTTCTGTGTCTGGGACACTTGAAGTTCGGTGTCCTTCTTTATGTATTTGCCTTCCATGCTGGTTTTAGCTTTCATCTCCTGCAATTGATCCTTTAGATGGGCAATCAATTCAATGCGGCTCTGAGAAATAGAACAGAAGAGATATATGTAACATACAAGTTTTATTTGGGCCTGGTTTTATTGTCTGCTATACAAGGAGACACGACATATGCCTAAACATCCATTGTGAGTTGTCATATGACGTCTGTCTGACCCTCTGTACATAAGATATATTTATTTATTTTTTTTAAAGTATATTATATTTGCTTGTTATATTGACTGTTGTTGTCATTTCTGGGAACATATGTCTAATTAATCTGACGCGTTTTCTACTCCTTTTGAATCCTTTGACGAATGAACCATAATATAAGATATCCTTCATATAAAAATGTATCACCTGCAACTCCACTTTCTTTTCTTGTTGCACGTCTTGTAACTGCTTTTGTAGCAATTTAATCTTCTTTCTGCCCTCCTGTTCTCTGAAATAATAAGGATAAATATATAGGTATATTATATGGGTAAAGGACGATGTTATTGGATTCGAGATGTCCACCGGGCTGTTGGGTTAGTGGGCTATATTTAGCGGAATTAGCAGGGCTAGGTCTTATGTGACAAGTCAGTAGGTATCCTAATTTTTTTGTTTACACCACAAATCGTGTTCCTGCAGCACAGGACTCTGCACAGTCTGTGATCAGGGATTGTGTGTACTTATATTGATTTATGATGCACTGAGCTTCTGAATTGCCAGACCGCTACTGTACTTTAAGCACATAAAGTTGTGAGGTTAGTACATTAGAACTGTGGTTTGCCAACCAATCTGTATTATCCACTATCACCTTGTTATGGTACTGTAGAGGTTTGCTTTTTTCTCCTTCTCAATTGCCACAGCATCCTGAAGACTCTGAAATGATCCAGACTTTCCAAGCTCCATTAACAGATCTGCAATGATGTCCGCAGCAAACTGTCTACAGGAGAAATAAGAAATGATTATGGAACAACATATCCACATCCATTAACTAGCATTCATAACGGAGCTCACCATATTGAAATACCAGTGCTATAACCTGGAGCAGTAGGGATCTGGTCTTTACCTATCTGCCTGGACCTTCCTTAGGTTGTCAGATGTTAAAGGGTTTTGTCTTGCAGCCTTTGTGAATTTCACATTGCTTGTTTTCAGCTTTTCACTAGTTTCATGCACCTGCTCCTTTAGATCCTGCAACTTGCTTAAGAGCGGTGGTGGTGTTAACTGGACATCTGCACGTGTTGCCATTAGTTCTTCAAAGTTTCCTTCCATTTGTCTCTGAGTCTTCAAAATTTTAGCAATTTCACTTCCGACAATCTAAGACAACAAATAAATG
Source organism: Engystomops pustulosus (assembly GCA_019512145.1). Classification (NCBI taxonomy): domain Eukaryota; kingdom Metazoa; phylum Chordata; class Amphibia; order Anura; family Leptodactylidae; genus Engystomops; species Engystomops pustulosus. The sequence continues at coordinate 1,138 of WNYA01003386.1, read as the reverse complement.
ATATTGCTATGACTGATGTAGTTCTACTACTTCTGTGGATGAACAGTGGTTTTCGGTACCTACCTTGTATAACTGGTTAGAAGCAACCAACCACCAGAAGGGAGGGATGCAACTTGGTCATGATCTCTTTCGTACAAATTCTGCATTTGACACAAGTTTGTACAAAAATGGAAACATTTACATCCACTAGTATTTTCTTCTGTATCGTTTTGTCGGAACCTTTAGGGTTGTACAATGTATCGAAACTTCCGTACTTTTTCAATACTTTCAAGCTCAGAATCATTTTTGGTACTAAAAAGCTTCAGCTGTTGTACAGACTCCTAGTAGTTGTCGGCAGGGGAACCCTTTGTGTCAGATCAGAGGCAGGAAAGGGATCATGCCATCAGGGAAATATCATTAACTGTCTAAATATGGTGTTTCTACATCTCCCAGGGCTTCCCCTGACACATGGTCTCTAAATTATTTCATGTTATGCAATTAAATATTTATTTTGCCCAGTCAGGATTTGAACTCACAACCTCCAATCTCTACCTGTCTTAGAGAGTCTCTATCCACTAGAGTATGGACTTACTAGTTGTCAATGGAAGGATTTTATCTCCACAGAGTTATAGTCTTATACAAGCTCAATGCACATAGTGATTGAGCACATGTCATGTCGTATATTGGCATTATACTAACGGGGGCTGGCCACATACTGGGAGGCTGTGACCAATGCATTTCTCACTCTTTGTTTATACTCGAGTCAATAGGTTTCCCAGTTTTTGGTGGTAAAATTAGGTGCCTTGGCTTATTCTCGAGAACATATGGTAATAAACAAAAAACAAAGCCTCACAAATCGCTTGTTGATTGTTACTGATTGCATGTTTTGGAAACGCATTTGCGATTGGGCTGACCTGAATTAATTTCAGGTCATATTTTTTTATGAAGATTAAAGCTACAAACAGATAAGGTCTTTATCCAGGGGAGGGAGGCATGTAGCAGAACTGAGAATGTCATGTGTAATATGCATCTCATGAATCTTATCTCTGATCTGTCTTCTCTCTTTTTCTATGTATCAAATCCTAATAGAATGTCCAGATGCTAAATAAAAATTTATATAAACATGTACCCTGATAATCTAAGCACATTGTCAGAACAC
>WNYA01003385.1:0-25994 GCA_019512145.1 Engystomops pustulosus | reverse complement strand
GTGTACAGTCATGGAGGCAGGGAGCTGCAGTGTACAGTCATGGAGGCGGGCAGCTGCAGTATACAGTTATGAAGGTGGGCAGCTGCAGTGTACAGTCATGGAGGCGGGAAGCTGCAGTTTACAGTCATGGTGACGGGCAGCTGCAGTGTACAGTCATGGAGGCGGGCAGCTGCAGTGTACTGTCATGCTACCCTCCTCACTGGTGCTGAAATTCCTGAGGGTGGGGGAGCAGTGAGTGAGAGAAAGTGGATCTATTTTTCGGCTCTGCTATATAATAAACCATTCCCGATCTGACTGATTCGGACTGGGGGTGCGTGATTTGACATTTAAATTGTGTCAAAGCCAAGCACTTACATACACCGGGAAGAAGAAGGTGAACTCCGTCGGACCTGAGCGGGGAAACGACACATGTAGGATATCGGGGGCACGATCTTAGTGAATCATGGCACAGTGCATTCTCGTAGGACAACGCACCTCGGGGAATGCACAGGGATGGGTAAGTAAATGTGCCCCAATGTCTTTAATCCCATGTATAGATGCATCAGTGGTACAGGTGTAAAGACATCTAACAGGTACTGTGTGTGCTTTTTGTGCGGCTCCCTGGTGACTGTTTCTCTTTAAATTTGTTGACAAATATAGAAAGATAGATAATAGGAAATAAATGTAAATTTACAATAATCACAATAATCAGTTTTCAGTCTTTGCTGTTATCTCTTACTAATTACCTATAAAAATGCAAACAGTAAATCCATTAGGTCGTCTTGTGTATCTCAAAATAACCTAACTTTCTGCTTCACATTTTCATCCCTGGGGACTGACGAAGCAGAAGTAACATACAAGGAAGTTTCTGTGGGTTTGTTCATAAGTTGAATTTGTACATAAGTCAGAACTAGTATATTTTAACTTTTATGTATAATTTAACCCCTTAATGACCGCCCTATCGGCTTTTTAAGGCGGTCATTAAGGGTACTTCTTCTGACGCGACGCCTTTCTACGGCGGCACGTCAGAAGAAGATTTCCGGACACCGGGTCTCACTGTTGCCGGTGTCGGGCTGTCCCGCATGGAGCGGATCCCCCCGGTGTGCTTACCCTCCTGCCGCAGCCCCGGGTTCCGACGAGTGACCCAGGGCTTCCAGCTCCTCTACAAGTGTATTGCAGTGTAAAGGCTTGAATAAGTGATCGGATGATCATTTGTTCAAGCCAAGAAGTAGAAAATGTAAATAAGTAAAAAAAAAAAAAGATGAAATCATTTTATTATATAATTAAATAAATAAAATAAATGTCCCATAATCTCCCCGGTTACACATAAAATGCAAATAAAGTATATAAAACACAAAAACACGTACATATTTGGTATCACCGCGTCCGTATCAATCTGTACAATAAATCTAAACCAATCTTGAACCCGCTCGGTGAACGACGTAAAAAAAAAAACTCAAAAAACTTCCCGTAATATACAATTTTTTATCAAACACCATCACAAAAAATGTTCTAAAAAGTGATCAAAAAAAGTTACGTTCCCTAATATGATACAACTGAAAAGAAAAACTCTTTTAACAAAACATAAGCCCTCAACGAGGTCTGACAACAGAAAAATACAAAAGTTATGGCCCTAAAAAGTTGTTAATAGTAAAAACAATGCGATATTCTCCAATATCGGTTTTGCTCAGGAAAATTAAGCAATTTTTAAACAAAGATAAGAAAAACTATATAAATGAGGTATCACTGTAATCGTAGTGAACTATAGAATAAAGATAAAATATTATTTTTATGTTACGGTGAGCGGGGGGAAAAAAATGCTAAAAATCCAAAATAAAAATTGATGATTTTGTTTGTGTCCCCCTTGAATTAGTTAATAAAATCTCATGAATAAGTTATAGACCCCCAAAATGAATTATCTATACATTGTATCTCATCCTGTAAAAAATAAAAATTTATAGGTTGTACAATGTAAATCTGCTGTGAATGGCGCTGCTTTCATTCTATACTCAGCCGTGCGCCCGTACAGCAGTTACCACCACATATGGGGTATCAGTACACTCGGGAGGAATTGGGCATCAAGCGTTGCAGTGCGTTTCATCATTTAGTTTATTCTGAAACTGTCAGTTTGGCCTAAATGAATGTATTTTCCAAAAAAAAATTCCATAGTTTCTAAATCGCAGGTCCATATTGTTTTAACCCATGTGAAATACTTAAAGGGTTAATGGATTTAATAGAAGTTGTTTTACTTGAGGGGTGAAGTTTCTATAGTGGGGTAATTTATGGGGTTTTACTATTATTTAGGCCTCTCAAAGTCACTTGGAAGCTGAGTTTTCCCTCAAAATATGAGTTTTGGCAATTTTCATGAAAATGAGAAAAATCGCACCTAAAGTTCTGCGCCTCATAACATCCTAGAAAAATGAGAGGACGCATAAAATATCATCCCAACATAAAGCAGATATTCTGTAAATGCAATGTATCAAGCTTATTGGATAGTTTTCCTTCCTGTCTGGAAAGCAGAACATTTCAAACTTGGAAAATGAAGAATTTTTACAAATTTTTGCCAAATTTTCCCTTTTTTTCAGAACGAAACGCAAAACTTATCACTTAAATTTTATAACTAACATGAAGTACAATGTATCACGAGAAATCATTCTCAAAATCACCGGGATATGTTAAAGCGTTCCGAAGTTATAAAAAATTATCGTGAGACTTGTCAGATTTGAAAAATCGAGTCTGGTCATTGAGCTGAAAACTAGTGTCGGTGATAAGGGGTTAACTAATAGTAACTCCACATAAAAATGTTTATTTTCCCTTTGACATTACAATATTCAAAATTTTGGGATGTCAAGGGAAAAAGGATAAACAATGAATCTTCACTACAGACACCTTACAGCTGATCATTGCAGCCGGGGACTAAAATTTTGCATCCAGAGACTTCACCAGAGGTCACAGGTGGCAGAGGGATCCATTTGTAAGTAGGGGGTCGTCTGGTGTCCTTTAGTCAGGGACCTCCTTATATAACAATAATCACTAACACTAAACATCCTAAATGTTCTGCCCTCACTCCCACAAAGACACTTTGAGATTGTCACAGAAAGATTTGTTTGACTGTTTGTATTTTTTTTTTTTTCTAGAAAAGTGGTCTGGCTTATTCCCTGAACCATTTTCTGACAAATTTGTCACTTGTTCTTTATTAGAATTGTAATGGCCCTGCCAATGCAGTCATTATGAACTATTGTGTTCCTTTTAGACTGCAAATTTCCACAGAGACTGATCTCATCTGTCCGCCATCTACTGTCTATAACTGGTAATGCAGCTGAATATTATCTGTGAAGAGAGGGTTTATTTGTTGACCAATGATAACTGTTCTTTCTCTTATGTCAATCCAGCTCTGCTCTAAGGTTCCTTATTGGTGGGTGCCATTAGACACATCCAGAAGGGAAGTCAAGATATACTGACACTGGTTTAAGTTCCAGATCTTTTTCAGAGTACATCCATGTGAGAGGACACAAGACCTGCAGACAGTAGTGCTGATGCTGTCTCCTACAGGCCTGAAGTACTCAACCTTATAGAGCCTGCACTAACCTGAATGCCCAAGCAGCTCCGATGCTCTCCAGGTTCAAGATTCTAAATCTGGGCTGTGGACTTCTTTTACCAGACTGTATCCAACCAGCTACCTTGGACGTTGGCAGATAAGACCTCTACCGTTTCAGCATTTAAAGGAAACCTACCACCACAAATCTACCTATAAAGGTAGATCGGGTGGTAGGTGAATCAATGGGACGTGAGGATAGCCCTTTTAAGGGCTAATCCTCACGTCCCCGCACTGTTTTATAAACTTTTATTACATCAATATGTTAATTTACTTATGCGGCTACCGGGGCGTGGAGTAGCCGCATATGAGATTACACGAGGCGGCTACTCCACGGGCTCTCTCGTATTTCACAATGACACTAGACCTCCCCCAACCCCTCCCTACTCATTTTACCTATTGTTTATTCGATCCGGCGCGCAGCTGCTCGTAGTCTGCCGCTTGCCTGTTTGAATGGTCCCAATGTATAGCCGGGACGTCCCAGTCCGGCCTGCGCCTGACTTCTGCTCAAATAGGCTCAGCACCATCCCTATCCCTCCTCCTCCTTCCTTGGTGTGTGAATGATCACTGCTCGTCTGAATCCGGGGCTGCGCAGTCGCGGGCTGCTTTTACTGCGCATGCGCAGGACGGCAGTATCGGCGGTACTATGGCCGCGCACGTGCGACACTACTGCGCGCACGCTACATTGTATTAGGATGTATGTGTCCACCTTGTGCGTGGACGTATCCGTCCCTGTAGTAATCTCATATGCGGCTACTCCACGCCCCGGTAGCCGCATAAGTAAATTAACATATTGATGTAATAAAAGTTTATAAAACAGTGCGGGGACGTGAGGATTAGCCCTTAAAAGGGCTATCCTCACGTCCCATTGATTCACCTACCACCCGATCTACCTTTATAGGTAGATTTGTGGTGGTAGGTGCCCTTTAAGTTTTGGAATTAAGAGACTGGAAAAATGGAAGATATATGATCCCTTTTTTTCAGAAGTTTCTATAGAACACAATGGGGAAAATTTACTTTTCTGGTCATGTTGCGATCCCTGATTTGGACAGTCTGACGAGGATGAAGTCTGGCGTGATTCCTGAAGATCATGCACCCGAGTTCCTGCATCCACCACTTCCCCGCCGAGGTCCGCCGGAGTTCACCTTCTTCTTCCCGTTGCTTAAATGTGCGTGTCTTGCGACACAATTCTAAATGTTAAATCTTGCACATTGTCCATATCCGTCGGGTTGTCTGACGGTCACCCCCCCCATTTCTGTCACATCCAAGCCGGCGCCGATGCACCAAAATCCGATCGCGTGCGACACAATCCCCAGCGCGATGCAGCGCAAAACGGAAATCGTTGGGAAAATTTTCAAAAATGTAATGGAAAGTGTTAGACTGTATTTAACTGCTTTAAACCTAAGAAAGATAACGCTCATCCTACTGAGCGGGCCGCTGCTGCATTAAGATGAGCATTCTCACCCTGATGATCTGTTTGGCACTGTGAGAGTGTTAGCGCATCTACCTATTAACTGTGATTAGGTGGCAGTTTCATCTAATCTATAGTAGGATCACCCTTTTAAGGACTAATCCTTTAGTCCCCCAAATCTTTTATAATTTCTAATTGCCCTAATATACAAATTTATTAAGCTGCACACACTCATCCTTGAAGCCGGGTTCTGCGCATGCGTATCCAGGCACATGTTGCTTTGGACGCTGGGGAGGCCCTAGTCGTGTGGAGAGTCCAAGGCCCATGGAACACTTATTCCACCGCTGCTCACTAGGTGCATCTGTAGCGCCTCCGAATATTCCAGTGCACTTCATATAAGTTATTTTGTGTGCCATATAAAATGTCAGAAAATGTACACTTTGTTGGAGGCCTCTGAAATGATGGCCATTGTTCCCTCTCCTCCCCCTCATCTTCCGCTGAACTGGAAAAGCCAACGAGAAAGTACCCTCTGTTTGAGAAGTGCCTGGGACTTCTACTGACCCCATATAGGTGGCCCCAGATAATTTGCCCCTCAGGTTTCAAGACTGTATGCATTACCCTGTAATACAGTTTGACTCAACAGGGTCTGTGAATTTTTTTAGATATGTCTTTGATTATGAGCTGATAAATTTAATCATATTCCAGACCAATCTCTATGCTGCTCAGCATATTGCCCAAAACCCCACTTCTTTTTATGCACAACCTAACAGGGGACCCCTTGTCACTGCAGCAGAAATGGAAATATTGGGGTATAAGACTTCTTATGGGACTAGTAAAGGAGCCAAAAATCAGGGACTACTGGACCCCAGACATATTGTACCACACCCCAATGTTCCGCATGGCTAAGAGTAGGATGCACTTCGAAGCCATCCATAAATTTTTGTTTTATGCCAACGACACACAGTGCCCACCCAGAGATGACCCCAGTTATGATCGGTGATTTAAAGGTGTTGGCCACCTCATGTTTTGTGTAATGTGTGTGAGGATGGGGGAGCAGGATATTAGGTAATTTACCAATATACATCTAGTAATAGTTCTGCTCCGCTTTCTTGATATGTAAAGTAAAGCCTCCTGTCTGTTACCCCATCAGCCAGAGATTCCTGTCCATAAAATGGCCGCAGATGGAGGGTCATGTGATCTCTAACTAGGAATTGTTCATGGACAGTTAGAGATCACATGATGCATCGCTTCGTACGCTGGCTTTATAGGCACAAAAGACGTATAGTAACTGCAGGGAGTTTTTGTACCTCCTCAGTGCCTAGAAAGCCGGAGAATGAAGCGACGCATGCACAGTGGCAGTGAGGTACGGCAAGCCGCCTAGCTGCTCATTGCGCATGTCAGAATCACAATGCTCACCTGGGAAGCTCGAGGTTTGCTTGTGCGGCGAGCCCATGGGTGGGAGGCGGAATAGAGGGAGGATGTGGGAGGGGTTTGGGGTGAATAGTAATGAGTGGGGGGACAAGCGAAGCAAAGATTCAAACAAGCAGGTGCCCATTGCAACATGAGAGGCACAGCCCCCGGGAGTATGATGCGCGAGCTGACAGGGAATCAGGTGCATTTTATAATCGGATATTACTAAAACTAAGTAACTTAGAGATGATGTAAAAACATGTGCGATAAGGACTTTTCTGTTTCTATTGGAACCTATCACCTTTCAAAAATAGCGCTCTGGTGACAGGTTCCCCTTAAGTTCATAAAATGGTATTACTTGAGAGGGGGTTATAGTACATAAGCCTCTATAGGGAACGTCCAAAGTACATTGGTCACCTAAAATATAGTTTTTTTCAAATCTTCTAGCATCCGATAAAAATAACTTAATAAAAAAATATACAAATTGAATGAAGACAAATGGCAAAAGTTTTCCATGACAAAACATTGTGACTTTTTTCAACACTTTAACTTCTTACCACAGGAAGAGACGCAGGTCAGATTAAAAATAAGGAACCTTCATCCAAAATCTGTGATTATAGAAAAATAATCGAGTGTTTATCATCCCTGCCGTGACTCATAATACCAGAATTTACCAAACTCAACTGAGGGTGCGGTCACAGGCACCGCTAGCCTACCACATGCGATTGGTTACCGATCACTGGAAACGCTACTGCTATCGGGACCAGGCCCGCCCCCGTGTGCTAGGTTTGTGTTTGTGAACGTAGCGCTAGCAAACACTCAAATCTTCTCAAACTCTCAAATACAGCACTAAATATCCTTTATAACATTCATTTTAACTTAAATGTAGCACATTAGCCTACAAAACAGCTCTAAAGTCATATGCAAAGAGCCTCAAGTCATCTACAAAGAGTCTAGAAGAGTAATTTTTTGCCTGAGATGAGTCATACTTATAGAGGCTCTGTTGCACCAAAAACCACAATTTTAAAGGATAGTGGTATTTATAAAGCTGGAGAGACAGAGTTTGAGACATATTCAGTGATCTGCAGAGCGTTTTCCCAACTATTTTTTAACTTCCTTTATATTGAGTTCTGTATCTCACAGAACTACTATATTCAGCTCTAAACCCTATAAAAGCCTCTCATCTCATCCTTCATCATCTTTTCAGTTTTTTGAAATTAGACATTATGGGGCACATTTACAAAAAAAACAGAGCAGTGTAGTGTGCAGGGGGTGCCAGATTCAGGATTTCTGGCCCCCGTTCATCATGAATCTGGCACCTCCTGCACTGCCCCAACTTTTTTTTTGGTTCACATTTCTGTCACAATTCTGTCAGACTTTGCATGTTAAATTTGGCGCACGGTCCGACTGTGCACTGCAAAGCCCATTTCAATGCCGAACACTTCTTAAATACCTGTGCAAGCAGTTTGCACATGAAAGAACGTGCAAAGTCCGACGAAAACTGGCGTCAGGTCCTCAATAAATGATAACACATACTTACAATGGCATCCATTATACTTACTAATAAATGAAAGTGTTCTCATCGAAAGTGAAATTCCTGTAAAAATTAACAAAAAATATTCCAATCAATCATCCATGAATAGTCTCATTGCCTAACATATTCCTGCCCTTTTTAACTTTCTGATCCTTTAAGCTTTCTTCTGCATATTTTTTTTCTTTTTCCTTCTCCTGTATGACATGGTTCGGAAAGCCTTAAGTCTGTCCACCTCAGACAGATAGAAGGCTGGGTGGAATAACTTTCCAAACACCAGAGAATATTTCCACTGATGATTTCCACTCTGTAGGAATAAGACCAGGGCTGCATCTGCCATGATGCGGATGGAAATCTTGTTTCAGGCGGGCAGATATAAGAGGCGCAGAATGGCAGCCTATATGATTTTAGGAAGCCGCCCGTGACCGTTAACTATCACCCAGCAGAAGTCCTGCTTGGCTTCTCTCTACTCCCCTCCCCCCTGCACAGGTCAATACTATTTAGTTAGATCCTTTTAAGCTATAGACATTAACCCCTAAAGCCACATGAAGTTCACCAACGTTTGGGCAAGCATTGCCTAAAGACACATGACGTTGTTGAACAGCATGACTTTCTGTCCTGGTCACTCTGACAAAATGCAGGGTAACAGGATTGATCCTGTAGTTTCGAGAGCCAAGGCTCTAAGCAGCATGTCAGGGGAGGCAATAGAAGCCCCCCCCCCTTCAAGTCATTGGTGTGACTGGTCATTTAAGTACAGACAGACAAATCATCTAACATTTGATTTCACTTTGAGAAAACTAAGGGTTAATAAAGCTCATTACATACTTTTGAAAATTTAAGGGGCGAAGTTTCTTAAATGGTCGTAATTTAAATGTGTTTTTCTGTTGGTTTAGGTCCATTAAAAAATCACTTTAGAAATGGAAATTTCTTTAAAATATCTACTAACTTAAAAGCCTTCTACCATCCTACGATCAAAGAATTTTTTTAAAATGTTTTGCCAACACAAAGCATACAAAGGTTAATGTTATTTTTAAGTCAATTTTGTGTTATAACTAAATTGGTTATAAAAAATTTCAGAGTTCAAAGTTTTTAAAAAAAAAAAGAGCAAACTTTTACAAACTTTTTGCTATTTTTTTTTTTTCAGTTTTTTCATAAATAAATTTTCAAAATCTATCACTTAAATGTTTCAAATGACAAGTAAACAAGTTCAATTGTGTCAAAAAGAACTAACATTGTTCCAATGGAATTACAAGTAAATGACAACATGTCAGGTTGAAAAATTAGCCATTAAATTTTTCGACCCAGGCAGCAAAAGGGCTAGAACGGCCCTGCATATCCCCATATTTCGCAGCTGGGTTATCAATGTTTCTTCTTCCCTCTGCTTTCCCAGTCTGTGATGCTCCTCTTAATGTCTGTGTCAACTTCTTTAGTGGCCCCTCGCATCTCCCCCTAATCTTGTGACCTCAATCGGCCTCCTCATATGGTGGCCCCTCATCCCCTCCAATATTGGGCCCGCACTCATATCCCCCTCTATTGTGTTGCCTCCCAAACCCCCTCTCTGATCTCCTCTCATATTGTGGATTGTGGCCCCTTTTTCTTTCTCTTATTGTTGCCCTTTGCCCCTTTTCTTTCTCTTATTTTTGCCCTCATCTCTCTCCCTTTTCCTATTTTACCTCTCATCTCTCCCTCATATTGTGGCCCCTGATCTCCCCTTCATATTGTGGGCCTCTCCTTCCCTGATTTGTGTCCCCTTCATCTCCCCTTACTATTGTCCCCCCTCATCTTCCTTTCTAATTTTGGCTCCTTTTATATTTTTCCCTCCCTGCTCCTTCTTTTTGCAGCTTATAGGAAAAAATAAAATACCACCCTCCGATGTTTGTGCCTCATGGCATGGGCTCAGTTAGAATCCATAAATAGAATACATTGGGATGTGTAATAACCACTGACACGACCCCACATCATTTCTGTGCATGATCACTTAAGATCACATTAGGATTGGCCAGCAGTGGTGGTGTCCTCCCTGACTCATCATATACTAACCTCAATATCCTTATGAAATAAATCCCCCCAAATAAACCCAACGATTACAAGAAAGAATTTCTATGGGTCCCAGATAAATCGTCTGCAGCCTTGTATACATGTGTGACTAAAGATTATTATATCAGATTTTTTTACCCAAACTTGATTATTGTGTGCTCCAAAAATAACCATTGAAAGACTGTGAGGCTGTCACTTATAAATATGTATATATTACTACAGTACAAGAGAACAAGGACAACTTATTCCCCCTCAGGTCAGGACTTAAGGGTTTATTCTTCAGAATTTGTGTCATAGAATGCACTGGATGTCACAATTCCAACTTCTGACGATAACACCTAAACTAACTATCGAGCAGATCATACAGCCCCCACCCCCTGAAGTGGCCAATCAGGAGCCACATCATCTGCCACGTCCCTGTCCAGTATAAATATCTGTGGCGTCTAGGGGCATGCACTGGGTGGTGAGACGTCGATGCGTGAAGACCGTGCATATTTTATGTACCCCCTGGATGTAGGGAGCCTGACCCCCTTGATGTGTGTACCCCTGAACATATGAGCCCGGACCCCTGGACATGTTGACCCCTGGAATGTATGGAGTCTGGACCCCTGGACGTGTGGAACCCTGGACGTTTGGAGTCCTGACCCCTGAACATGGGTACCTCTGGATGTATGGAGCCTGGATCCCCTGGATGTTGGACCCCTTGATGTACGGAGCCGGACCCCTGGACGTATTGATCGTGACCCCTGGAAACGTATGGACACCTGCTATGGACCACTGATCTCTGGACACGCCGCTACCTGGGTGAGAGATATTTATTGGCTTAACCCTCTCTAAGCCCAGAGGAAGGGTGATCCTTCAGGCAGATTCTCCTGTTATGACCCACTCTGAACTGATATGTGGATGTAGAGACCCTTTTGACTACCCTGTACTGATATGTGGGTGTACAGGACCTGTTGTGACCACCCTGTCTGTATGTGGGGTGTACAGGACCCGTATGACTACCCTTTACTGATATTTGGTGTACTGACCCTTTATGACACCCTGGTACGATATGTGGGTGTACAGACCCTGTATGACTACCTGTACTGTATGTGGGTGTGCAGACCCTTTATGACTACCCTGTACTGATATTGGGTGTACAGGACCCTGTATGACATCCTGTACTGATATGTGGGTGTACAGTACCCTGTATGACTTATCCTTGTATGTATTGGGTGTACAGGACCCTGTATGACTACGCCTTTACTGATATGTGGGTGGCAGGACCCTGTATGACTACCCTGACTGATATGTGGGTGTACAGGACCCTGTAATCCCTACCCTGTACTGATATGTGGGTGTACAGGACCCTGTAATTACTACCCTGTACTGAGATGTGGGTGTACAGGACCCTGTATGACTACCCACCCCTGTACTGATATGTGGGTGTACCATGACCCTGTATGGCCGACTACCTTTACTATATTTGGGGTGTACAGGCCCTTTATACTACCCTGTACTGATGGTGGTGTACAGGACCCTGTATGACTACCCTTTACTGATATGTGGTGTAAAGAACCCTGTAAGACCCCTGTACTGATTTTGGGTCAGTTCATCCGTATGAGCCCATGAGCCCCCCCTCCCAGGGCCGCAATCGCCATGAGGCGAATGAAGATCTTGCCCTCAGGTGGTAGAATGCAAAGCCTTTGGAGAGCGGGGAAACAGGAGGGCCAGGGAGTGGTGGATGTAGTGGTTGGCATGGACATCGTAAAAATTTTCCTGCTCTAATTTGGACGATGCAGGCACTTGCCCCGGCCCAAATCCGCCCACAATATAAAAATCGCAGCTGTCTCTTTATAACACATTTCCATTTACCATTTGAAGCGACGCAGCACCTTCCCTGCTGCCGGCAATCGCTCATTCTATAACAGGGACACAACCAGGGCCTGGATGATTGACACATGCACTTGCGTGAGCGGAGCTGTTGCTCACAGAAAAGCCTGCGAAGACTGAGCAGCGCACCGTGTGGAGCACACCTTGCCTGGAGGTGAGTATCAGTTATATTATTTTTTAATGGCCACTTATTGCTGAAAGTGAAGGTGATATATAAAATATAAGTTAGTATTATTGGGGATGGAGGCTCTTATACTGGGGGGCTCTATATATAAATTGAGCTTGCGGGGAATATATATAAGCAGTATATATGGTGACATATATACTATTTTCTTGGGGGGGGGTTTCTTCCGGGGATAAATCTATACAGCATATAATATGGAGACGGAAACTATTTATCTGGGAAGCTCCTGTAGTAAATAGGTTGATGGGGGAATATAAATGTGCTGGATATAGTAAATAAATTGGAGTGGTTGATTTAGGAGGATGTATATAACTACTGGGGGGGGGGGTTCTGAATTTAATAAAACTGATTTGCGAAAACTGATTTGCGTGGCAAATCCATATTTGGGGACCAGTGTAATTAAACTAGGGAGGCACTATATGACAGGCTGTATCTAATTTCACTGAGCTGTATATTGGGGACAGATAGTAATTCAACAGCAATGACGCGTGGCGTGTTAAGGGTGTTCCCTCTATGCTCTTACCGGGGGATTCCGATCCCTTCTGGGCAGACGCAAGTTTGGACGAGTGCCCCGGGGGCCGGCCCGATCTCCCCAGCAGTCATACCCCTTCGGGGTCTGCAGTGCTCAGACACTTTACAACTACCAGCAATGAATAATACTGTAGAGCATTGGTATGAACTGAACCAGCGTCAGAGCATCGCTGGTTCAGTTCAAGTTTGTAATAGCAATAACAGTTAAAAGCCACTAAGTTTACACATTAGAAAATTAAAAATAATAACAACATAAAATTAATCACCTCTAAAATGATGTCCACTTCCCCATTAAAAACACCTAACAATAAAGTATAAAAAACACAAATAACACAAAACGCCCCACATAACAATTTGGTATTGCCCGCGTCTGTAACAATTCTGTATAAACATAAAAAAAACAAATCCTTACTGGGAACCAGCACGGGGAACTCTGAAAAAAAAAAAAAAATGTCTGAAAAATGATAATTTTTAATTATACTTTCAAAATGCTCTAAAATTATTTAAAAATATTCCCCTCTAAACTAAGACCATAAAATAACCCCTTAAAGGAAACAACGCACTTGAGTGGCCGGTTTTCTGATGGAAATACCGGGCACCAGCCCAGGTTAGCTGGGGTAGGAGCTTATTTTCGTTAGTTTTTAAAACGCATTATCGCGGTTTAAAACACTTTTTAAACTTTATAAGCCGGCGGCAGGCAGGTACGTACCGCTCGGCGCTTCCGTGGCGCGGCTACATAGGAAGTGAAGGAGAAGCCACGCGCATGGGAGGCGCCGAGCGCGTACCTCCCTGCGCCGGCTAGAACGTTTAAAAGTGTTTTAAACGCGCGATAACCGCGGTTTTAAACACTAACGAAAATAGCTCGGCACCAGCGTCACCCTTAGGCTGTGCCCGGTAATTTCCATCAGAACCTGCCACTTCAGTGTAGGTTTCCTTTAACCAATTCATCAGCCGAAAATAAAATAGTTCTGCAAATGAAAAGATGGTGATGCTAAATTATCAAGATTTCCCCAGATTAGTTTTTTTATCCCTTAAATTGAAAAAGAATTCCAAAACCCCCACATATTGGTATTTTCTATCTGTGACAAGCTGCATAATACAAACAGAATCGTGATTCGACCCACAATAAAACCTGTAAAAACAACCTCAAAAAACTCTACGAACAAAAGCTAATTTTTAATTAATACCCTTTAAAAATGCTCTAAAAAGTAATAAAAATGTTATGTACTCTAACCAGTAAAAAGAACAACGCTTCTTGCAAAAACATTACTTAAACCATCATTCATGATTCATCTAAGGAAGTATTTATCCTTTTTTATTTTCTTAATCTTGGCCGACCCCATAGAATAAAGTAATATACTATCTTTAACACGGTAACGGAAACAGCCCAAAAAAACCCCCAAAAAATCTTCCTAAAAGTGATGATTTTCATTTCTTCAAACACAACAAATAGTTAATAAAATTCTCACCATTAGCTGTAGATGCCGCCAAAAATTATGACGCGAAAGTTCATCTCATGTTGGTTAAAGAATAAGCCCTATAAGGTCCCACAATAAAAAAACAAAAAAATTATAGCCCGTACAATTTGACCTTTGATGTGTCGTCAAGGCGCCTCCTTCCCTTCTAATCTCGGAATGCTCGGCGTGCGCCCATACAGCAGGGTTACCACCACATATAGGGTATCGGTGACTCTGGAGAATTGGGTTCACACTTTTTGTGAGCCTTTTTTCCATCCAAATGAGTGTATTGTAAAAAATCTTACAATTTGTAGCCACTTCACCTCTGTTTTATGCACATTAGGTGTGTAGTTTCTGTAATGGGGGAATTTACAATCTCGGTCTATTTATTGAGGCCTCTCACATTCAATTAAATTTGAGCAGGTCCATCAGTTTGCTGATTTCCTTTAAATGTGAAAAATACATCTAGTAAAATAGGTGGAATCTAAAAAACCTATTTTGG
Organism: Engystomops pustulosus; assembly: GCA_019512145.1. Lineage (NCBI taxonomy): Eukaryota > Metazoa > Chordata > Amphibia > Anura > Leptodactylidae > Engystomops > Engystomops pustulosus. Next base: position 11,482 of record WNYA01003385.1, on the reverse strand, counting down.
ATTAACTCAACAGAAAAAAGGAAGTATATACCAAGAAGCAAAGCTAAGTATGAACAAATTTTATTGGTACTATAAACTGCACCACAACACAACAAGCACCATAAACAAACCAGCAGGGGGAGCCTATCATGTAATAGTGCGTCACCCCTACAACACCACTCCCCCTCCCAAAATGATACTCTCCCCTAGCACACAAGATGAACAGTGGGGGTAATTTTTAAGTGTTTAGTGTCCCAAACTGCCCTGTATGACAGCATTCAAGGCCAATATTCTGCCCCTTGGCCCATTCTCCTGTTCTGTGCCATCGGCCAGTGACCCTGGGGTGCACCACACTACCCTCACTGACAGCAATAGCACAGGCCCAGATCTTTATGATATATGTGGGCCACAACCCTGTCATAATGTGGTGATTTGATTGCAAATTCCACCTGCCTATTCCCTGTAACTTGCTATTCCCTCACCCCACTCCACCGCACAACACACACTGTGCCCTAACTAACCCAATTTGATTCCAACAATCCTTCATATTGCCCCTTTATGTGGGTAGTGTCTGTCAGCTGTATGGGGGGTGTTCCCTCACTGTATGGGGGTAGTGTTCCTCATCTGTATGAAGGTGTGCCTCACTGTATGGGGTAGTGTTCTCCTCACTGTATGGGGTATTGTTTCCTCACTGTATGGTCGGTAGTGTTTCCCTCATTGTATGGGGGTAGTGGTTCTCACTGTATGGGGAAAGTTGTTTTCCTCAACTGTCTGGCGGCAGTGTCCCCACTGTATGCGTAGTTTTCCTCACTGTAAGGGGGTAGTTTTCCTCACTGTATGGCGGTGTGTTCCTCACTGAAGGGGGTAGTGGTTCCTACTGTATGGCGGTAGTGGTTTCCTCTGTTGGGTGGTATGTTTCCTCACTGTATGGGGAAGTGTTTCCTCACTGTATGGCGGCAGTGTCCCCTCACACGGTATGGCGGTAGTTTCCTCCTGTATGGGGGTAGTTTCCTCACTGTATGGGGGTAGTGTTCCTTCAACTGTAAGGATAGTGTTCCTCAACTGTATGGCGGTAAGTGTTCCTCACTGTAAGGGGGATAGTGTTCCTCACTGTATGTGAGGTAGTGTTCCTCACTGTATGGGGGTAGTGTCCTCACTGTAATGGCTGTGTGTTCCTCACTGTATGGGGGTAGTGGTTTCCCTCACTGTATGTGGTTAGTGTTCCTCACTGGTCTGGGGGTATTTTGTGTTCCTCAGTTCACTATATGGCTTTAGTGTTCCTCACTGTATGGGGTAGTGGGGTCCTCACTGTATGGAGGTAGTGTTTCCTCCTGATGGAGTAGTGTTTCCTCACTGTATGGCGGGTAGTGTTCCTCACTGTAAGGGGGGTCGTGTTCCTCACTGTAGGCTGTAGTGTTCCTCACTGTATGGGGGTATTGTTCCTCACTGTATGGCGGTAGTGTTCCTTGGTTCCTCACTGTTATGGTGGTAGTGTTCCTCACTGTAGGGGGTAGTGGTCCCCTCACTGTATAGCGGTAGTGTTCATCACTGTAAGGGGGTAGTGTTTCCTCCTCAACTGTATGGCGGTAGTGTTCCTATTGTATGGGGTAGTGTTCCTCACTTATGGGAAAGTGTTCTCACTGTGGGCGGCAGTGTCCCGCACTGTATGGCGTTAGTGTTCCGCACTTTAAAAAGGGGGAGTGTTCCTCACTGTAATGGTCGTGTAAGTGTTTCCTCCTGGAAGGGGGTAGTTGTTCCTCACTTGTATGAGGTAGTGTTCCTCACTGTATGGGGTAGTGTTTCCTCACTGTATGGCCTGTAGTGTTCCTCACTGTATGGGGTTGTGTTCCTCCTGTATGGTGGAGTGTTCCCTCAACGTTCTGGGGTAGTGTTCCTCACTATATGGCTTAGTGTTTCCTCACTTTATATGGGGGTAGTGTTCCTCACTGTATGGTGGTAGTTTCCTCACTGTATTGCTGTGTGTTCCTCACTGTATGGCGGTAGTGTTCCTCACTGTACGGGGGGTAGTGTTCCTCACTGTATGGCTGTAGTGTTCCTCACTGTATGGGGGTCGTGTTCCTCACTGTATGGTGGTGTTTTCCCTCACGTATGGGTGGTAGTGTTCTCACTGGTAGGGCTGTAGTGTTCCTCACTTAAGGGGGTAGTGTTTCCTCACTGTTATGGCTGTAGTGGTTCCTCACTGTATGGGGGTAGTGTTCCTCCACTGTAGGTGGAGTGTCCTCCCTGTAATGGCGGTAGTGTTCCTCACTGTAGGGGTAGTGTTCCCTCACTGTTATGGCTGTAGTGTTCCTCACTGTATAGGGGGTCGTGTTCCTCACTGTATGGTGGTAGTGTTCCTCACTGTATGGGGTAGTGATTTTTCCTCCACTGTATGGGGGTAGGTTCCTCACTGTATGGCTGTAGTGTTCCTCACGGATGGGGGTAGTGTCCCTCCTGTATGGCGGTAGTGTTCCTCACTGTATGGGGTATGTTCCTCACTGTATGGGGGTAGGTTTCCTCACTGTATGGGGTTAGTTTCCTCACTGTATGGGCGGTAGTGTTCCTCACTGGATGGGGTTTAGTGTTCCTCACTGGTGGGGTTAGTGGTTTCTCACTGGATGGGGTTAGTGTCCCTCACTGTATGGCGATAGTGTTACCTCCACTGTATGGGGGTAGTGTTCCTCACTGTATGGGGTATTTTCCTCACTGGGATGGGTTAGTGTTCCTTTACTGGTAGGGGTTAGTGTTCCTCCTGGATGAGGGTATGTCCCTCACTGTATGGCGTAGTGTTCCTCACTGGATGGGGTTATTGTCCTCCTGTATGGGGGTGTGTTTCCTCACTGTATGGGGTAGGTGTTCCTCATGTATGGGGGTCGGTTTCCCTCACTGTAGGCGGTAGTGTTCCTCACTGTATGGGGGTAGTGTTCCTCACTGTATGGGGGTAGGTTCCTCACTGTATTGGGTTAGTTTGCCCTCACTGTAATTCTGTATGGCTGTAGTGTTCCTCACGGATGGTGTAGTGTTTCTCACTGATGGGGTTAGGTCCCTCAACTGTATGGCGGTAGTATTCCCTCACTGTTGGGGGTAGTGTTCCTCACTGTATGGGGTAGTGTTCCTCACTGATGGGGTTTAGTGTTTCCTCACTTGATGGGGTTAGTTGGTTTCTCATGCATGTGGTTAGTGTCCCCTCACTGTTGTGGGTAGTTTCCCTCACTGTATGGGTTTAGTTTCCTCACTGTATGGCGGTAGTGTTTTTCCTCACTGATGGGGTTAGTGTTCCTCACTGTATGGCGTGTAGTGGTCCTCATGTATTGGGGTAGTGTTCTCCTTTATTGGGGTAGTGTCCCGCACTGTATCGCTGTAGTGTTCCTTCCTACACTGTATGGGGGTATGTTCCTCACTTGGATGGGGGAAGAGTTTTTTTTCCTGTATGAGGGGTAGTGTCCCACCCCATGTCATGGGGGTAGTGTTTCCTCACTGTATGGGGGTAGTGTTCCTCACTGGATGGGGGTAGTGGTCCCTCCCTGTATAGCGGTAGTGTTCCTCACTGTATGGGGGTAGTGTTCCCACTGGATGGGGAAGTGTTCCTCACTGTATGGGGGTAGCTCCTCACTGTATGGTGGTAGTGTTCCTCACTGGTATGGAGGTAATGTTCCTCACTGATGGGGGTAGTGCTGCCTCAACTGTTGGGTGTAGTGTTCCTCACTGTATGGAGTAATGTTTCCTCACTGTATGGGGTAGTTTGCTCCTCACTGTATGGGGTATGTTTTCCTCACTGGATGGGGTATTGTCCCTCACTGTATATGCTGTAGTGTTTCCTCACTGTATGGGGGTAGTGTTCCTCAATGAGGGGAAGTGTTCCTCACTGTATGAGGGTATGTCCTGCTCACTGTATTGGGGTAGTGTTCCTCCTGTATGGGGGTAGTGGCCTCACTGTATGGAGGTAATGTTCCTCACTGTATGGTGGTAGTCTCCTCACTGTATGGGGGTAGTGGTTTCCTCACTGGATGGGGGTAGTGTCCCTCACTGTAATAGCGGTGAGTGTTCCTCGACTGTATGGGGGTCTTGTTCCTCACTGGATGGGGGAAGTGTGCCTCCTGTATGGGGGAGTGCTCCTCACTGTATTGGGGAGTGTTTCCTCACTGGATGGGGGTGTGTCCCTCACTGTATAGCGGTAGTGTTCCTCACTGTTGGGGGGTAGTGTTCCTCACTGGATGGGGGAAGTGTTCCTCACTGTATGGGTAGTTGTTTCTCACTTTATGGGGTAGTGGTTCCTCACTGGATGGGGGTAGTGTTTCCTCACTGGATGGGGTTAGTGTTCCTACTGGATGGGTTGTAGTGTTCCTCACTGGATGGGGGAGTGTCCCTCACTGTATGGCGGTAGTGTTCCTCACTGTATGGGGGTAGTTTCCTCACTCTATGGCTGTAGTGTTCCTCACTGTATGGGGGTAGTGTTCCTCACTGTATGGCTTGTATGTTCCTCACTGTATGGGGTAGTGTTTTTCCTCCACTGTAATGTGGTATGTTCCTCACTTGTAGGGGGGATGTTCCTCCTGTATGGGGGTATGTCCCTCACGTATGGCGGTAGTGGTTTCCTACTTACTGTATGGGGGTAGTGTTCCTCCTGTATGGGGGTAGTTTTCCCTCACTGTATGGGGGGAGTTTTCCTCACTCTTGGCGTAGGGTGTTTCTCATGTATGTGGGAGTGTTCCTCACTGTATGGGGGTAGTGTTCCTCACTGTATGGGGTATGTCCTCACTGTATGGCGGTAGTGTTCCTCACTGTATGGGGGAGTGGTTCCTCACTGTAATGGGGGTATTTTTCCTCACTGTATTGGGGAGTTTTTCCCCTCCCCTGGATGGGGGTAGTGGTCCTCACTGTATGGGGTGTTTCCTCATGTATGGGGGTAGTGTTCCTCACTGGATGGGGGAAGTGTTCCTCACTGTATGTGGGTAGTGTTCCTCACTGGATGGGGGTTAGTGTCCTCACTGTATGGGGTTAAGCGGTGCTCACTGGATGGGGTACTGTTTCTCACTGGAGGGGGTAGTGTTCCCTCACTGGATGGGGGTAGTGTTCCTCACTGTATGGGGGTAGTGTTTCCTCACTGGATGGGGTTATTCCTCACTGTATGCAGGTAGTGTTCCTCACTGTATGGGGGAGTGTTTCCTCACTGGATGGGTTTGTGTTCCTCAGTGATGCAGGTATGTTTCCTAGTGTGTCCTCATGTATGGGGGTATTGTTGCCCTCCTGGATGGGGTTAGTTTCTCCACTGTATGGGGTAGTGTCCTCACTGTATGGGGGTAGTGGTTTCCTCACTGTATGGCGGTAGTGTTCCTCACGTATGGCAGTAGTGTTCTCAATGTATGGGGGTATAATTTCTCACTGTATGTAGGTTAGTTTTCCTCACTGTATTGGCGGTAGTGTTCCTACTGTATGGGGGTATATTTTCATCACTGTATGGGGGTAGTTTTCCTAACGGTTGGGGAAGTGTTCCTCACTGGATGGGGTAGTGTTCCTCACTGGATGGGGGTGTGTTTCTCACTGGATGGGGGTATGTTCCCTCAATTATGGGGGTAGTTTGTTTTCCGTTTTCCTCACTGTATGGGGTAGTGTTCCCACTGTAGGGGGTATTGTTCCTCACTGTATCGGGGTAGTGTTCCTCACTGTATCTGGGTAGTGTTCCTCACTGTATCGGGGTATTTCCTCACTGTATGGGGGTAGGTTTTCCTCACTGATAGGGGTAGTGTTCCTCACTGGATGGGGGCAGTGTTTCCTCACTGTATGGGAGTAGTGTTCCTCACTGTATGGGGGTAGTGTTCCTCACTGTATGGGGGTAGTGTTTATCCTGTAAATGGGGGTTAGTTTCCCTCACTTGGGATGAGGGTAGTGTTCCTCACTGTATGTGGTAGTGTTCCTCACTGTATGGGGGTAGGGTTCCTCACTGTCTGGGGGTAGTTTTCCTCACTGGATGGGGGTAGTGTTCCTCCCTGTATGGGGTATTGTTTTCCTCCACTGATTGGTAGTGTTCCCACTGGTGGTGTTAGTTTTTCCTCATTGATGGGGGTAGTGTTCCTCACGGTATGGGGTAGTGTTCCTCGACTGTAATGGGGGTAGGTTCCTCACTGGATGGGGGAAGTTTTCCTCACTGTAATGTGGGTAGTGTTCTCACTGGATTGGTTAGTGTTCCTCCCTGGATGGGGGACGTTCCTCCACTGGATGGGGGTACTGTTCCTCACTGTATGGGGGTAAGTGGTTCCTCACTGGATGGGGGTAGTGGGTTCCTCCTGTATGGGGGTCTGTTTCCTCACTGGAGGGGGTTAGTGTTCCTCACTGATGGCGTAGGGTTCCTCATGTATGGGGGTAGTGTTTTCTCACCTGGAATGGGGGTTAAGTGTTCCACTGTATGCGTAGTGTTCCTCACTGTATGGGGGGAAGTGGTTCCTCACTGGATGTGGTTAGGGTTCCCTCACTGTATGGAGGTGTGTTTCCTCATGTATGGGGGTAGTGTTCCTCACTTTATTGCGGTAGTGTTCCTCACTGTATGGCATAGTGTTTCCCCCAGCTGTATGGGGGTAGATTTCCTCACTTTAAGGAGGTAAGTTTTCCTCACTGTATGGTCGGTGTGTTCCTCACTGTATGGGGGTAGTTTTTTCCTCACTGTATGGAGGTAGTTTTCCTCACTGTAATGGCGGTAGTGTTCCTCACTGTATTGGGGAAGTGTTCTCAATGGATGGGGGTAGTGTTCCTCACTGGATGTGTGTATTTGTTTTCCTCACTGATGGGGGTAAGTGTTTCCTCACTGTCAGGTCTGGTCTCTCACTGTAACTGGAGGTCGTTTTCCCTCACTGGATGGGGGTAGTTTTCCTCACGGATGGGGGAAGTGTTTTCCTCCTGGATGTGGGTAGTGGTGCTCACTGTATGGGGGTATTGTTCCTCACTGTATTGGGAGTGTTCCTCACTGTAATGGCAAGTAGTGTTCCTCAACTGTAATGGGGTTAGTGTCCCTACTGTATGGGGGTAGTGTTTCCTCACTGTATGGAGGTAGTGTTCCTCACGGTATGGTGGGAGTATCCTCACTGTATGGGGGTAGTTTTCTCCACTGGATGGGGTTATGTTCCTCCCGGTACGGGTGTAGTGTCCCTCACTGTATGGGAGGTGTGTCCCTCACTGTATGGGGTAGTGGTTCTCACTGTATGGGGTAGTGTTTTCGCCACTGTCTTTTGGGGGTTAGTGTTCTCACTGTATGGCAGTCAGTGTTCCTCACTGTATGGGTAGTGTCCCTCACTGTATGGGGTATTGTTTCCTCACTGTATGGCATAGTGTTGCCTCACGTTGGGGGGTAGTGTTCCTCACTGTATTGGGGTAGTTGTTCCTCACTGTATGGCAAGTGTTTCCTCTGTTATGGTGGGAGTGTTTTCCTCATGTAATGGGGGTATGTTCTCACCTGTATGGGGGGTAGTGTCCTCACTGTAGGGGGGTAGTGTTCCTCACTGTAGAGGGTAAGTGTTCCTACTGTATAAGGGTATGTTCCTCACTGGATGGGGTTTAGTGTTCCTCACTGGATGGGGTTAGGTGTTCCTCACGTAATGGAGGTATTGTTCTCATGTATGGGGGTAGTGTTTCTCACTGTATGGCGGTAGTGTTTCTCACTGTAGTGGGGTAAGTGTTCCTCACTGTATGGCGGTAGTTTCCTCCCTTTATGGGTAGGGTCCCTCACTGTATGGGGGTAGTGTTCCTCACTGTATGGGGGGTAGTGTTTCCTCACTGTATTGAGTATGTTGCCTCACTGATGATGGGAGTAATCCTCACTGTATGGGGGTAGTTTTCCTCACGGGATGGGGGGTAGTGTTCCTCCCTGTAAATGGGGGTAGTGTTTCCTCACTGTATTGGGGTAGTGTTCCTCACTGTATTTCAGTATTGTTCCCTCACTGTATGGGGGTAGTGTCCCTCACTGTATGGGGGTAGTGGGTTCTCATGTAAATGGTAGGGTATTGTTCCTCACTGTATTGTGTGAGTGTTCCTCCTGTTGGGGGTAATGTTTGCCTCACTGTATGGGGGGTAGTGTTCCTCACTGTATGGGGGTAGTGGTTCCTCACTGTATGGGGTAGTGTTTCCTCACTGTATTGGGGTAGTGTTCCTCACTGTATGGCAGTATTGGTGCCTCATGTATGGTGGGAGTGTTCCTCACTGATGGGGTATGTTCCTCACTGTATGGGGGTAGTGTTCCTCACTGTTATGGGGGTTTAAGTGTTCCTCACTGTGTGGAGGTAGTGTTCCTACTGTATGGTGTGAGTGTTCTCTCACGTAATGGGGGATAATGTTTCCTCACTGTATTGGGGTAGTTGTTCCTCACTGTATGGGGTTATTGTTCCTCCAACTGATGGGGGTAGTGTTTCCTCACTTGATTGCGGGTATTGTTCCTCACTGTAGTGGCGGTAGTGGTTTTCCTGCACGTAGGCGGTATTGTTCCTCACTGGATGTGGTAGTGTTCCTCACTGTATGGGGTAGTGTTCGCTCATGGATGGGGTAGTGTTTCCTCACTGTATGGCTGTAGTGTTCCTCACTGGATGGGGGTATGGTGAGGGGTTATATACAGGAGAGGATACAAGCCATGTGAGGGGCAGTGGCGTACCGACCGCGGTCGCAGCGGTCGCCATTGAGACCGGGCCCATCGGACGGGGGGGCCCAGACGACCGTCTCAATGGCAACCGCGGTCGATACGCCACTGGCAGTCGGGCAGGGGCCTCCGTCCGTCCGGACAGGAAGCTCCTGCCCGTCACTGAATAGTGCTCAATGCGGCAGTAAGCAACCACTCGAGCACTATTACTGGAGTGATGAGGCCGGAAGACAACCCCGGCGCACATCGCTCCATAAACTGGGGTGCGCAGCTGCGTGATAACGTCATCACGCTGCCGCGCACCCCTTCCTGCCCGCCCGCGGCAAGAAGATAGAAGACGCGGGACCCGCTGCCAGAGGTGAGTATAGGTTTTTTTTTTAATGGGGCTTATTTTATAAAATCATTAATTTGATCTGATAACTCATTGGAATATGTAATAATTCATTGTGGGGGGAGAGAATATGTAATAATTCATTGTGGGGGGGCAGAATATGTAATAATTAATTGTGGGGGGCAGAATATGTAATAATCACTGAAATATCAGTTAGCAGAAAGGGTTTTGAGGTTTGTTTTTTTTTAGGTATAGTTGGGGAGGGAAGGGCCCCATTAGGAATTTTGTCCCGGGGCCCAGTGGACTCTAGTTACGCCACTGGTGAGGGGGTTACATACAGGAGAGGATACAAGCCATGTGAGGGGGTTATATACAGGGGAGGATACAAGCCATGTGAGGGGGTTATATACAGGAGAGGACACAAGCCATGTGAGGTGTTATATACAGAAGAAGATACAAGCCATATACAGGAGAGGATACAAGCCATGTGAGGGGTTATATACAGGAGAGAATACAAGCCATGTGAGGGGTTATATACAGGAGAGGATACAAGTCATGTGAGGGGGTTATATACAGGAGAGGACACAAGCCATGTGAGGGGGTTATATACAGGAGTGGACACTACTGTTAATTTGGGATTAAACATGTTGCATTTTTAATACATTTTGAAACCTATTATAACAGCTGAGGAGAGTGGATTTTCCTAATTACATTACTGTTAACATTTGAATCTACAAAACGCATAGTAAACGCAATGTTAACAGTAATGAAATAAGGAAAATCACCTCTCCTCAGCTGCTGTAATTAGTTTCAAAATGCATTAAAAATGCAATTAAACTGCTATGTGTGACCTCACCCTTAGAAGTAACCAATAAAAAAAAAAATTGACAAAAGAGGTCACTGTGCAAAATGTTTAAAAGTTAAAGCATGTGAAATAATTCCAATTTACATGTTAAAATCGGGTTGATGAAAAAAAAATTCCCTTGCACCTGCCCTGAACCAGGTGCAGAATTGCGCCAAAATTGGCGCAAAAATTGCAAAATGGTGCACGGAACATCTGGAAAACAAAGATACATAAGGCACACTGCACAAAGGTGCAGACCAAGGCGTACTTGAAAAAGAACAGAGTTAAAAGTCGCAAAAATGGCGCAAAACGGCAAAAGTCGCTAAAATGAGACAATTTGGGTAGCTGAAACTATGATACATGTGTCCCAATGTGTCACAAAGAACAATCTCAACTTGTTATATTGAAGTGTTCCAATGTTATTACAATTTATATTGACACATGTCAGATTAGAAAAATCTGGCTGTGTGCATAAGGTCAAAATAGGCTTAGTCCTTAAGGGGTTAACTGGCAATAGAAGGTCATGTGTGAGTGGTTGTCTACATACAAATAGTGTGGAAATAAACATTTAAATAGGCATGTGTATACTTCGTTGGGGGGGGGGGGGCATTTGAATCGGCCCTGCATCGCCTATATTGTCTAGATGGGTTATCATTTTCTTTCTCTCTGCTATCCAGTCTGTGATTCTCCTCACAATGTCATGTGCCCCATCTTAGTGGCCCCTCTCATCTCCCCCTAATATTGTGAACTCTAATCTGCCCTTCAGATTGTGGCCCCTCATCCCCTCCTAATATTGGGCCCTGCTCATCTCCCCCTCATATTGTGGCACCTCCCAACCCCCTCCCTCTGATCTCCCCTCATATTTTGGCCCCTTATCTCTTTCTCTTAATAAGGACCCTCATCTCTCCCTTATATTGTGGCCCCTCATCTCCCCTTCATATTGTGGCCTCTCCTTTCCCCTGATATTGTGTCCCTTCATCTCCCATTACCATTGTCCCCCCTCATCTTCCTTTCAATTTTGGCTCCTTTTATATTGTGCCCTCCCTGCTCCCTCTTTTTGCAGCTTAATAGAAATAAATATTAAAGCCCCAAAAATAAGCCCCACAATTACAAGAAAGAATTTCTACGTGGTCCCAGATAAATCTGCAGTCTTATATAATATGTGTGAATAAAGATTATTATATCATATTTTTTCCCCAAAAACTTGAATTATTGTGTTCTCCAATAAATAACATTAAACTTATAAATATGTATATATTATACTACAGTACAAGAGACATGTACAACCTAATTACCCCTCTAGTCAGACATTAAAGGGTTAATTCTTTAGAATTTTGTGTCATAGATGCGCTGATGTCATAATTCCCACTTCTGACAGATAGACACTGAAACTGACCAATCAGAAACAAGATCATACAGCCCCACCCGCCTGAAGTGGCCAATCAGGAGCCACATCATGCTGCCACCCTCACCTGCCTCAAGTATAAATATCTGTGCCGGTCAATAGGGGCAGGCACTGGGTGGTGAGACGTCGAGGCGTGAAGAACCGTGGATTTATGTACCCCTAGATGTATGGAGCCTGGACCCCTGGACGTGTGGACCCCTGGACGTGTGGACCCCTGGACGTATGGAGCCTGGACCCCCTGGACGTATGGAGCCTGGACCCCCTGGACGTATGGAGCCTGGACCCCTGGACGTATGGAGCCTGGAC